>BJCN01312446.1:18243-29895 GCA_018326445.1 Flaveria brownii
GTTCTTATCAGTAGATCTGTCAAGTTTTTTATTTGATCTATTGATTTTAATTAAAATTGTTTTAGGATCTGTTCATAAGTTCGAGGGTATACAACTCATCATCGATCATGTTATTGAACAAAATAATTAATTCACATATCGAAATTAGCTAGTTAATAGCTAATTAAGATATTGGAATCAACAAATTGGTGTGATCATTAAAGTTGTTTCATCGACCAAACAGGTACTGTTTCACACCTAGTGTGAAGGCACTAACGAAATTAGAAGCATCAGAAAGGATACACTCAGGTCTCAATATGAGACATTCCATCATATTAAGGGTGAATCCGTTCCTCAACAGCTATATAGGTTTATGTAGCTTGTGATTGAGATGAGCATTTTGGAGGTCAAGTATGATAATGAGGAACTCAACACGAAGATGCTCCATACTCTACCTGAGAATTGGACTCAAACAGTATCAATATTCAAGAACACACTTGACTTAAAAGACATTTGGCTTGATACCTTGGCGGCTAAAGTTGAAGCTCTTGAACTAGATGAAAAAACAAGAAACTAGAGCATGAAAGCACCCATTGCTCCATACCATTTCAAAGAATCAAAAAGTGTGGGGAGTGCATTCATTTCAAATGAAGACAATGAGAGAACTTGTGCTTTGAGTGATGAAGATGAGGAAGTTGGTTTCTATGCATCAGGACCAGCTAAATCATCTCAATATCATTCTAGCAACAAAACAAAAAGCAAAAATGGAGGATGAAAAGAATTCAAATGCTAAGGGATCATCCTCAAACAGCAAAAGCAACAACAGTTCAGAACCAATTACTGTGGTTCTTGATTCTGAAGAGCAGAAAGCAGCATTTACAGCTTTCACCTCAAGCTTTCAAGCTTACTTGGGTAGCACTCTAACTCCAGCTCATTTCTGCCAGCAAGATCTAGAATAACTTCATCCTGATGAAGTAGATAGATGGATTTAATGTGGTGGATTGCAACGATTGATTATAGGGTAAAGATGTATCTGCGGAGAAATAAAGGATTATCTGCTCCTGGGAGAACAACAAAGATAGGAGTTGATAAATCTAAAGTGAGATGTTTCAAGTGTAACCTTTACAGGCACTTCTCAATGGAATGCAACCAGTAGTCCACATCTCAACAACAATATCAACATCCTCAACATCAGCAACAACAACAACATCAAGCAAATCAAAGGCAATTCAAGCAGCCTCAACTCACCAATGCATCCCCACCAACTTTAAGTACATCTGCAGCCACCTCAAGCAAGAACCAAGAGACTAGATTGATCATCCTGCAGGATGGTACATGTGACCAGAGTTTACATGAGAAAGAAGTCTTGGAAGAGAATTAAGCACTCATGGCAAACATGGATTGGCTACGTCTACTACTCATCAAAACATCAATCAAACCCTAGCAGCAGCAATCGCCATCATAACAATACATACGCACCAAAATAGCATTAGAAACCTAGGATTAGTAGTATCATCGATCGTTTGATGATTGTAATCATTATTCAAATATTACTGAAAAATGATTGATGTCCTTGTGTCTGTTCATGCATTGATTATTCAATTGTTCTTTGTTAGTATGAAGTTTGTTCTTCACGTACTAGTTGTTTGTTCATCATTGTACAATCAATTACTCAAACAATAGTCTATGGTATTTTCGCAATCACTGTTTTGTCATTAATTAAGCTGATAATTCCCTGAACGATCATTGGTTTCACGTTTTTGTCCTAAAATCCGTTCAAAACACATTTCCAAGGTTCGAAACAGGTTAATAATCGATATTTACAAGTTGGAATGATGAAAAATCAGTACAAAGGTCGATTTTGATTCAGCAAGAATAGAGACGCCGGTTTTGATTAAAAACTAGGGTTCTTTCGCATAAGGCACAACAATGGATGAAACATCCTTTTATATCACATAGGTTTGCATAGGCCGAAACTACAGTTTTGCATGGTAAATGGTTAAAACTTGTGTCTAGCAACACTGCCAGAAAAGCTATAGTTTCACACACTGAGCCGATTAGCAAAACTATAGTTTCGTATGGTGAACCAAAAGTTTCGCTTAACGAAATAATAGTTTCGTATGGACATTATTTTTAATGTAAAAAAGATACTTCTTCACCAATGAGACAAACTTAAAAATAAAAAACACATAGCAAAATGAAATTTGAAAATTGAAGAATAAAAACAACGAAAAGGATATCAGACACGCTTTTCACGAAATCGTCTACAGAATCAAGGATTGGCGAGACAATATGCTTATCCATTTAACAAGTGACCTGTGACTGATTTTATCATGTTTTGGGTTTGTTTAAGATCGCTCAAGTAACTTGGTTCACACACTCATTCAGCAAAGAACCCATCTCATCATCATAGTTTATTAAGTGTAATCATTAATTCTGCCTAAATTCCTCTGAGATGACCATAGATACAAAACATTTGACATCCATTGAGATATATATTATGGCATGATTTATGGATGGATGATGAGAGATCTAGGTCTATACTCACGTGTGATAGAGGAGATCATCATTGGAGCGTGATGATGAGAACTTCAGGTCTATACTCACGTATAACAGAGAAGATCATCACTCCAGATCAATGCTTACACGCAGCCGAGGAGATGAACACGCATTTTATGCATGGCTTAAGGATGAGGGAAATTTGATAATACAGGATCAAAACAGAAATCAGAGCCACTCTCAACCCAATTTTTTACGAAACTTGTAACTTTGTGCAAGACAAGATGGCATGGGAATGATCCTTATCACTAAGTGTTTAATCTTAGTTAAGTCACACAATCACTGTGTCATTAGTTTTAGTCCACCAGGCCTACCGACATATACCAACGCAACGCTTCTGTCCACCTTTAGAAACTATCCAAGCGTCGAATCCTACAGGATACAAAGATGAGATGTTATATACACGAAATTCATTAAAAAGTCAATTTTCTTAAGTAGTAAAACAGTATTAAATATTTACAAACAATTGCCAAAATTTGCTTTAAAAATATATTAGACCCAACATGTTGATCAATTCATAAAAATCAAGGTTTATCAAAAGTTTTTGTGAAAAGGTCAACCTTTTGACTTTTGATGTCTATAGGAATAATATCTATAAACCCCTTCTCCTGCAGATCTTGAATTGCATAGATTCTTGTTTCAGCATGCTTGGTGTGGGTATGATGAATGGGATTTTTGTCATTCCAACAGCCGCTTGATTATCGCAGAATATCGGTGTGTGAAGAAAGTCAATCCCATAATCCATCATTTGATGTTGATTCCACAGCACTTGACAGCAACAACTTGAAAGCAATATATTCAACCTCTCATGTGGACAGTGAAACTGTGGTCTACGTTTTTGCTTTGCCATGAAACAAGGCCATCCGCAAGTTATTGACGTCCACCTGTAACTGACTTTCTATCAAGCTTACAACCTGCATGATTGCTATTAGGGTACGCATGAGCATCAAAATTTCCTCCCTTTGGGTACCAAAGACCCAATCGAGGAGAACCCTTAAAGTAGCGGAAAGTTCGTTTTACAGCTTTCTCATGAGATTCCTTTGGATTAGCTTGATATTGAGCATAGTAACACACATCGAATGTAATATCTGGATGACTCGCTGTGAGATACATTAGTGATCTAATCATTGACTGATGATTATGAGCATCGACTGGCTTTGCATTTTCATCAGGAGTTTAGTAGGTTTGTGTAGAAAATGGAGTACGTTTCGGAGAAGCATCATCCATGTTGTACTTTGATAGGATTTCCGGAATGTATTTCTCTTGATGGATGAGAATTCCATAAGACTTTTGTTCGACTTGTAATCCTAAGAAGACGCACATAACCCCCATCATGCTTATTTTAAAGCGTTCGTTCATCAGTTATTCAAAATCTCTGAACAACTTCTCATTTGTCGATCCAAAGACGATATCGTCAACATATAATTGCACAATGAGCACACCTTTTCCGAGAAGATACTATCTTAGGGTTTCATACTAGATCCTAGGAGCTTGATGTAATCCATACAAGGATTTCTCCAATTTGTAAACTTTGTCAGGGAAATATGGATCTTCAAAACCTGGTAGTTGACAAACATAGATCTCTTCATCAATATCTCCATACAAGAATGCACACTTTATGTCCATCTGGGAGACTTTGAAGTTTTTATGAGCTGCATGAGCGAGAAAGATACGAATGGCTTTATTCCGGGCCAAAGGGCAAACACCTCAGTGTAGTCAATCCCCTCCTCTTGAGCCAACCCTTGAAAAACAGGCTCAATTGTTTCTTATCACTACCCCATGATCAACTGGTTTGTTCTTGAAAACTCACTTTGTACCAATCAGATACTTATTTGGAGGAAGATCAACTAATTCCCACACCTTCAATTTTCTAAACTGTAGGAGCTCTAATTACATTGGCTCCATCCATCTTGGGTCTTAAAGTGCCATAGCGACATTTTTAGGAACAATTTGAGATAGAAAACAAGCAAAGATACATTCATTGATTATCCCATATTGGTTACGAGTCCTGACATCCTCAAATATTGATTTAATGACATAATTTATGTGGGTGGTCTTTTAGGGTTTTGAAGTTACTGTTTAGGGTTGACGAATTGGATGAAACGGGTTGTGGTGATGATGGTTGTGAGGTGGATGACGGTAAGGTGGATGACTGATTAGAAAGAGGATTTTGTGACAGTTGTGATGGTGTTGAATGGATTTGATGTTTAGTTGAGGTTGAGGATCTGGTTGAGGTTGAGGTTGTGGTTCTGCTTGTGGTTGAGGTTGTGGTTCTGGTTGTGGTTGAGGTTGTGGTTCTTGTTATCGTTGAGTGGGAATAAAGGACTGACCACTTGATGAAGGAATGTCATCATAAAGAAATATTGGTAGATTAAATGAGTTGAAAATGGTGTTTGAATCGTAGAACCATTCAAGATCAAAACTAACGTTGGAAAAACTCTTGCCAATCAACATAGAAAGATTCCTACATAATCCTTATTTTTGTGTTTTTGAGTTGAATATTATCCGACAAAGTAATATTCATCAGACACTGCTCCAAACTTTGAATTTTGAGCTTGAGTATTCAACAATGTGCATGAGAGGCCAAAAGGATGAAAGAATTCAATTAATGGTTTTCACTTGTGAAACAGTTCATAAGGAGTCTTCATCTTGTCTTTCACGATTAGAACATAGGAGGCACAGTTGAATGCTTCTTCCCAGAAGATAATAGAAAGTTTAGATTCTATGAGCATAGTTCTAGCTGCTTCAATGGGAGTGTGGTTCTTTCTTTCAATGACATCATTCTGTTGAGGTGTTCTTGTAGCGCTGAACTTTCTGAGAATCATTTTGCTTGCACAAAATGAATCAAAGATCTGGCTTCTAAGCTCTCTACATTGTCACTTCTGCTTGCCATAACCTTCTTATTGCTGATGTTTTCTATGGTTAGAATCATCTTCTGCAAAACCTCTGTTGTCTCTCCTTTGTGTGATAGAAACCTGACCCAATAGTATCTTGAAAAATCGTCTGTTACAACAAGGCAGTAAGATTTTTTAGCGATAATTTTCACACTCATTGGACTGAATAAATCACAATTAATAACTCAAGAGGATTAGAAATAGAGTTTTCTAGTTTAAGCTTATGTGATTTCTTGTGATGTTTTCCTTTAGCACAAGACATGCACTTTTCAATTATAGAAAAATCCTTTTACGATAATCCTCTGACATGATTAAAAATAATCAATTTGTTAATATTTTTAAAATTCACATGGCCTGTTTATCTATGCCATAGAAAGGACTCAGAAATTGATTCTTTGGAGTTCATATCAAGTAGATATATGTCATTTTTCCTAGGAACTCGCATAATCACCAAATAATTTAGAACTGAAAATTCAGGCTTAAGAAACAAACATTCATTAGACATAAAAAGCACAGGAATATTCTTATCAAAGATTTATGAAACGCTTAGGAGATTGAAGGCTAATTCAGGCACAAAATTTACCTTCTCCAAGGTTAAAGAACCATTTGATACCACACCTTGACCTATTATTTTAACTCCTTTTTTATCACCCACAAAAGCAACATATCCTCCGTTTATTTTTCCGATAGTAGGTAAAAAGGTTCTTCAATCCGGTCATATCCCTGGAGCATCCACTATCAACATGCCAAATGATGTTGATAGTCCTTCTCGAACAATCTTTGCATAGTGATTAGAGAAAACCATTTAGACACTAGGACCCAAACCTTAACCGGCTTGGTTATTTGAGGAGGTTAATTTTTACAAAAGAAACTATTAACAAAATATTTTATTCTATTTTCTAAAGATCTGTTGTCTGCATTCCTATTTACGACTTCCAGGCAGTGCTTAACGATGTGATCATCCTTTCCACATTTGAAACAATGAGATTTAAAAAAAAATTATTTTATCCTTTTCTATTAGAACATGATCCATGATTATCTCTTCCTCACATTTCAAACATAAGAGAATCACAATCATTGTAACTGAGATGTACTTCCTATGATTTGTTTTCTGAGTCCATTAGTCTGTCAGGATTTATGGATTCTTTTATCTTTTTAATTTTACAATCATGTGAGGATGTTGTTTCATTTGGATTAGAAATTTGAATTGGACTAAAAGTGGGGATGGGGAGAGAGATGAATTTTTCAAAACAATTTGATTTTGAAGAAGTTTCATGGCCTTTATTGATAACAAAAACTTGTTCATTAACATTTCAAACATCAAATCTATTTGATTTAGACATTCTGGAATAAGAACAATTTAAATTTAAACTACTCAACCTATAATCTATAATGTTGGAAGTATTATCTATAAAAGTCTTTTTGAAATCAAAAGAACTAGAACTACAACTTCCAAGACCTCTACTTCCTCAATAAACATAAGGTTCATGAACCTCTTTAAGATTCACTCCTTATAAACCTGCAAACAAACTGTTAGCATCCTTTTCAATTAAATCATTTGTAGGGTGAGGTGTAGGCATTGGAGAATAGCAGAAGGTGCTAGGAGGTGGATAAACATAAATGGTTTCACCCTAACCCAACCCTGTAATTCTAGCTCCCCTTCGTTTGATATAGAGTTCCTCTTGTTTCATTCCAAAAATCATTCATTTATGAAGCTTTGTTTTAAATTTAATAGTCTCAAATTTCGGCCAAAGTTACTCTTTTAGTTAAAGTATTAACTTCCATATTTCTCTGAAAAAGGGTTCTTTTTAAGTGATTATTTCTTTAAATTTAAAGCTTCATTTAATTTAACAAAATATTTTACTTCATTTTTTTGAGTTCCTTGTTTATTCTTTTTAGTTCACCTTAATTTCCCATTAATAGTGTGTTCACCTTATAAATACCAAATCAGCGAATTTTACAAGCAGATGAACACATATCTTAAATTACATCATATGGAATATCCATGACCTTCTTTTCAGTAGCTAGAGCCTTTTCACAGTTGTAGACCCTTTGTGTTTCCCTTCATCTCCTCTTTCTTTACTATTTTTATGGCTTCATCCTTCTCCTCTCTCTCACAATCATTCTTCATGTTATCTTGCACCTCACTCTCATTCTTCATATCAGCTTCACCGTCAACACATCTACAATTTAAATTACCACGGCATGATTGATTTCTTCTTCAGTCTCGACTAGCTCTACACTCCAGTCAAAGTTGGTTAGGAGGGTTATTTCTTTCTTCGACTTTTTCTCTTCTTTATCACTGATTTGAATAACCCTAGTAACCTTCGTTCCTTGTTCGGTGATAATGGGAGATGCATATTATCTTTTGAAGTGCTCTAGCTGTTTGCAGTTAAAACATCTAAGCTTTGATTTGTCAAATCCCACTTTTGCATTCTGGTCTCCAAAAGTTCTTTCTTCCTGTTCTCTTCATGAATCTTCTTTCTCGAAGAGTGATCATAGCCATCTTCCACTGAAGGTCAATTTCTTCCAAATCATCAAGATCCATCTTATATATGTCTTCGGCACTCATTCCTCTATCCTTCAACTCACCTGCTAGGAATGCCTCATAATTGTGCATAAAAAGACCAAATAAACCCATACTGTCCAATGGAACCTGTGGGAGATTCGAAGTTTTTAATGTAGATCCATTTCAGGTGGACTTGTTTGAAGTACTAGTCATCCCACTGTAAGCTGACATGTGCATTGGTGAATCTGAACTGGATAAAATAAGAGCAACATTTTATAAGTAGGCTTGAGATGGAAGCATTGATTGGTTGTACTATCTACATTTCAGATCTAACTCAAAAGACATTAACTTTTTTATTATATCCAAGAGTTTGTAGTCCAAAAATCCATTTTCTTGCTTCAACATTCTCACTTGCAAACTCCATTGAGGTGGTAAAGAGTCTAATAGCTTTGTAACTTGTTCATTGTTTGACAGCTTCTTATCATGCTTCTTCAAAGTGCTTGTGACATACAAAACTGGTTGTGAGAACAATAAGACTCTCATTCTTGTGTCCAAAAAAAGAATTGAATTCTTTTTCAGCTTGAGCAGCTTTATCTTTGACCAATTCTTCATTACCATCATAGAATTCACATAGAGCATCGTTCAAGGCCTTTGCACTTTTGTATTCACTAAATCTATCATACATTTTTGCTGACAGACACAAAGTCAAAGCACCAAACTCCTTTTGATCACGATCAATCAACTTGATATCTCTCTCTGATTATTTTGTCGGATTTGCAATTTGAATAGTCACTATATCTTCTATGGAAACAGGAACATGAGGACCTTTCACAATTGATTCCCATTAGATGTGATCAGTGTACAAGAAGAAACTTTTCAAACATCTTTTCCAGTCATCAAAATTATCACCATTGATTAACTTAGGGGGTCTGTTTGGTGCCACACTCTCAAGGTCAACAAGGGTAAGATTTGTCGTCATCGAAATTTGAGAAGATAAAAAACAAATAGTTTCTCACAAATCAGTAGTTTCGTGGATAGTTTCGGTAGTAGTTGCGGCACTAATTTCGCGGTAGTTTCGGCACTAGTGTCGACCATAATTTCGCCCGAAACTATTGAACTTTTGTTCAGAGATAAATTGATAGCAGTTTCGTTAGAGAAACTAATCAAACTGGTGAACTTTCATTCTAGATTTGCAAAGAGATCATAAGCACCAAAATATCTTTTGATTGGGTTACTTTCGCTCAACAGTTTCACATGTAGAACACTAGATTTGCACGATAAATCTAAAAACCCTCTTTTTGCAAAAGATGACCAAAAAATCACCAAAACTCACTCAGAATACAATAAATTTAGAATCTAATGTTTTCACAAATTTCCCAAACACACACAACACCTTTTTAGTCAATTTCCATAGATAACAAACGTAAAGCTGACCTAAAAAGATTGAAACAATGAATATATCAAAAGCTAACCAAAACACAAACAATCAAGAGCACAATGGCTCTGATACCATATTGTTTGTCCAAATGATCGTTTAAGCGTGTTTTTGAGGAAGTTTTAACACTAGAATCCTCAAGTTATCACTATTTCCAATAACACTACAACCAAGTAATGATACAAGAATGAACACAAATCAAGCAAAACCCATTGAAAGAAGATTTTCATAAGATGATTAAGAACAACGCCGAAAGATAACAATAATAAGATCCTAGCAATACACAATTAACTCAAATGGTAGTATTTCATTAATGTTCCAAGAGTCACAAAATGATTAACAAACAAACATATTTATACAGGATCTAGTTTTGCATACAGTTTCGCATGGTGTGAAACTGTCATGCTCTATGACCATATGAAACTGTAAGTTCGCATGCCACAGAATACAATACTAACAAAACTAAACTAAAGCTTATTACAATAATAATTAAGCTATAACTAGCGGCAAGGTGAATACCCCATATATTTGATCATCAGTAACAAACATACCCAATTTACATATCTACGCCTCAATTAAGAGAGAGAATGCAAGGAACTTCTCGTAGCATGTTGTCATCAAAACATGCAATGGAATTGTCATAAATTATCAAACTGTCATTATGCACTGAGGAGTTGTGAGTTTTCCCTAAAAGATTTGTTTTATGGTTTTTGATGCATAATAAAATGTTTTAAAAAACTATAGGAAAAAACTAAATAAATATTAGAAAGTTTTTAAATAAAAATTAGAAACTTTCTTCTTTCTTTTTAAATAACATAAGTATAAAAACGTCGCTTAAAACACCTGTAACTAAATCATGCCTATATTTATGCCCAGGAAGCTCCTTGCAGTGAAGCCATGCTCTTTAAAAGAATCCAAATACGCCTTGCGACAAACTAGACATGGCTCATCATTTGAAAACAAAGGGATCATTAGTCGGTATTAAGAATAGCCTCGTACTCTAAAGTCGACATATGTTGGTCAAGTCCTTCAATGAGGATGAGCGTTAGGAAATCCTGTGCCCAAGGAGCCCTTAGACAGTATAACGCTGCTCTTTGACGAGAAGATAGATCAAATTTCACTTCTAGATTATGTATGATCCCTTTAAATTGGCATGAATTACTCCTAAAAAAATGGCCCTCGTGAATTTTCTAACGGATCCGTTTGAAGGGATGTCTACTCTTCAACCAGCTGATATCTTGTGTTTGGGTGGGTAATAGGAAAACATGCTTGTGTAGATCTTACAGGAGTGACCCCTCTTGTTACGCGTAGGGACAATGGTTTTATTACGGGTCAGGTTACGTTGAAAGAATCAAGCAAATTGCTAAACACAAGAAAGCTTGATTAGAGAATCAACATGTCTTTAATACTTTTGCTTTTGATACATTTGGTTTTCTCGCCCCTCAGGCTATGAAAACCTTCTGAATAGTTCAAAGGGCGTGCATAGTAATTTGACAACCTCTAAGTTGCAAAACTTTGTTTTTAGTAGAATTGAGTTTGCTATCCAAATAGTGGGGCTCAACTTGTTGCCTATTTACCTGTCACTTTATTGTCACTTTATTGTAAATGTTTATTTGAAATACAATTTTCTAAATAATTCTAAATAAAAATATTTTTATCCAATAAATTAAAAGTGAATTTTTTTTAATAAACACCCATTGTGATTTTTTTTTTGAAATCACCCATTTTAGTATATAAAATTTCCTCATACACCCTTTCGGAAAAAAAAAACATCACTAAATTAGCCTGACCTTTAACAACGGAGGAGTATTAGCAAAAGATTGCTAATTATTACAACGTTGTTTACATTAGTCTACAACCTTTTGTCTGTAAATATTTTATATAAGCCATGACAAAAGATTGCTAAATATTTTATATAATACACGTGAGTTGAAAAGCAAACTCTTTTAAAAACACTATTATTGGGCGAAAATCGACCCTTAGCAAACATGCTCGCAGTCACAAACATATGTTTTGGTTAAACTGAAAGCAATAAGAGATATAAATTTGTCTTTTCTTATGAACATAACATGTGAGTATTAACTTTCAAAAATTACTTGTGTTGCGAGTATTAACTTTCAAAAATTACTTTTTTAGATAAGAAATAACGTTGTTTACGAGCCGAGACGAACTGACCGGACCTTTGCTCGTGCTTAGCTCGTTTCCAAAGCGAACCGAGCCGATCGGCTCGTTTACAACCGAGCGGAAAATCGAACGAGCATTTTTCGAGCGTTAAT
>BJCN01312474.1:5939-17333 GCA_018326445.1 Flaveria brownii
GCCGATATTATCGCCAACGATATAAGGACCGATATTTTGGACCGATATTTTCTCTAGAGGCCGATAACCGATATATCGGTGATATATCACCGATATATCGGCCGCATTAACTGCTTAGTTGTTGTCAAACCTGAAATTATAGGGTTGTCACAAAGCCGCTCCTAGTAGGAGTTGTTTCACTTGACTTAACGTATTGGAAACGGTGGTAAACAGAGCAGACATAGGTGGTAACGGAATTACTGAAACTGCCCATGCCAATAGTTGTTTCTGACATTGACTGACAATTAAATTATTGGGAGTTTGAGATTGTGAAAAATTGCTCTTAGAAGGGACTATATTATCATTTACCATATTATTCTAGTCATATAACTATTTTTCACTTTTCTTTTCTAAACTATACCATTTTGAAAAAAAAATCCAAAATACCACCCTATTTCCTTTAACGTCGACGCCCTAGCCACCGTTCGCCGCTAGAATCAAAGCCACCACCGTTCGTGATGACTGCCGCCTCATCATGCTTTTTTGTTCATCGCTGGAAACAAAGTGGATGAACACAAGCCAGGAACCACAGGTAAGTTAACTCATCTTTTATAATTTCACAGATTCTATTTAATACTCTAAGTAAAATGGTACATGTGAGTTTCATTTATGTGTGGTTTTTGTGACCCCACAATGGTGAATCAAGAACGGGGAGATATGGAGACTCAACTGGTTGACTTACCTACACTATAAAGAAGATCAAGATATATGGTAATTTGGTGAAGAGGGTGAAGCTCATAAGCCCTTTGTTTGGGGAGCTCCAAGATAGTGAACATTAAGGGCTACAAATTGCTCTCAGTTTGACCCTCAAATCAGGCAACAAGATTTACCTAGTAATATTATTGTTTTTATTCATTTTTGCTGTGAAATTTATTTCTGTAAGTGGGTTATGAAATTTAAATTTCGTTCATTATAAACCGATGCATATTTGTACATCTTTATAATGATACTTGATGCGTTCCATTCAGAACTAAGATATTACTAGCCTGCTTGTTACTTTGCTTAATTTAGCATCATGGCATGTTTTACATTACTAATAAAGGTGCAAAAAGTACTCTTTTTCTTCAAAGAAGCTTATGAGTGGGTCAAAATTGGTTGATAAATGTCCAATTTTGACATTCAAGGATAAGTTTATAGCACTCACTAGTAAAAGAGATCTTGAATCAGCATCATCATATAGAATAAGAACATTGTGTAAGAGTATTGGTATAAACTTACTTGATACAAATTAATGGATTGTGTTTGTGTATACAACCAAAACAAGTGAATCGTTGAAACCTTGAATAAAATCAAAATCCAACATTGTATCAAAAGCATCAAATAATTGGATGAGGGGAAAGAAAATAACCTGTCACGGTGGAATAAACGCATTGGCCCTAGAAAGTACCCGACGACCAACTACAGAAGGCGTTTCTATCATTGCTCTTAAAGCCAAGCTCTTAGAAACGGTAATCTAAACACAACGAACACTTTTGGAACTTATTGGTTGATCAAAATTGTGGAAGGAATGTTGAAAATAAGAACACTTTCATAATCCAAAATTTGAAGAATGGTAAGTTTACATCAAGAAGATACTGGCGAAGATAATTATCCTTGTTTTAAGTGTTTATACACAGAGATTGAAAAAACAAAACATCAAAAGATGAACAGCCTTCGTATTTTGGCTTTTAACTTCATTGTTAGGGTGGAGGGGATATTCATGCCATGTACCCCCACCACACCAAGAAACCGACCAATAGAAACAGGTCATGTCAAACCATAGCACACTGCACCACATCCACATTTGAAAGGTCACTTACATCACAGTCACTTATGTCACATGCCACAAAAATATTGTCATTAAGAGGGGAGATTTGACTGGATTTTAGAGGTGTGCCACGGCGAGAACTCGCAGATCATAGACGTCATGCGGCGTGGAGAGGGGACCAGCAGTGGTATTGCCTATAAGTCATAACTGTGATGCAAGCAGGGGCGGAACTACTAGTATTAGTATGGGGTCAAGTGACCACCTAGAATTCCTTGTTTTACCTTGCATGTATACAACCAAAAGACAGTTGGCCCCATAAATTTTCTGAAAGTGACCCACGTTAAAAATATTATTGACTGAACTCTTCAATAAATTCTTTGTTGGCGCAGTGGTTAGCGCGTCTTTTCTATGTTCTGTTTTGCGAGAGTTCGAATCTACATTGGTTGGTTTATATTACTCCTACTTACTCCTACTTTTTGGGCTTCTCATGTGTAGATTGGGCTATGTGTGGCCCATAATCAATTAATCATGTTTCATACTTCATAGTGTCTTGATTTTGAGCTCCTAAGACCAATTAACTCTTTTATTTGATTTATGTTTTAGCAACTACTTAGTTTCATCTAACATAAACCTATCCTAAAACCTTTTATTTATAACGTTGATAATTCTATCACTCACTACATACATACATATATCTATATTTGTTAGATATTTTTCATGATTATGTAGTATTTTTTCCCTAGACTAATAAACATGTTCAAAAGGTGATTCAACTAAATAGTATTTTTATACATTGCAATATGGTTATTCTTAGGCTGGTCTAACTTGCTTCTGAAGAGTTGATGCATTAAATATATCTTAAATTAGGTTTGTTTTATACATAACTTGTTTTTGAAGTGTTGGTGTGTGAAATATTTCTTAAATTAGGTTTGATTCATACATAAATTGAGACGTGGTTTTCTTGTGTCTAATGTCACTGGGTAATCATTAATTAACGGTTTTGACATGTCCATTTACTACAAAGGATCCAGAATAAAGTTCTTTAAAGTCCTACCGGATTAACCCGACCTGAAATATTTTAAAATCAAGTTGATAAACATCAAAACACTAAAACTTAGTGATCCCATTAGAAAAAATTTCTGATTCCGTCACTGGATGCAATAACACATTGTGACTCACATGTGGATGCCTCTCCCACCCTTTTCCCTTTGTCATAAGTCATAACTGTGATGCAATAACACATAGTAAATTAACTAGAAAAAACTTAACATTAGGTAATGTTTAAAAAGCTTTCTGGACCTAGGCCCAATATTCGAGCCTTCGTACAATTTTCAGCTCTAAACCTTTGTTTTGAGGGCTGATAGTTTTTAGAACAACAACTAAAGCACATGTTGAATCCACTTTTAATCTAAACTCCATTAATTTACATTAACCGCTCATAGGATAGCTCAAACTCTTGATCTTAAGAGGAGCATCATCACTCTTACTCTAAGAGCTCTGTCGTTGGACCCAACCCTCTCCTTCAGGTAGGGGTGTTAAAAAATATCATAATCCGAGAGTTTGATCCGAAAATCCGAATCCGAAATATCCGAAATTTTGGATATCCGAAAATTTCGGATATCCGAAAATTCGGATTCGGATAGTGATTTTCAAAAGTTTCTGATATTCGGATATCTGATTATCCAAAAACTAAAAAAAATATTTTTTAATTTTTTTAATTTTTAAACATGTTTTTTTATTTTTAATTGAGATTTTTTAGTGTGTATTGGGACTTTTATGATATGAGTTCGTTTATTATATTATTTCTGTAATAGAATATGTCTAGTTATTGTAAAAAACTAAAAATAAAATAATAAAAATTTGAATTTCAGATATATGAATCACTATCAATATCCGTATCCGAAATTTCGGATACGGATAATGATTTCCACTATCCGAAATTTTTGGATATTCGATTTTGAACGCCCCTGCCCTCAGGAGTATTAGTTTTTTTAGAATTGAAACTCAAATAACCATATAATATACTTTTAATATACATCATAAAAAAATTACACCAATCATAGGGATTCAAATTATCCAACTCAATGGAAACACCACCACTCTAACTCCAAATCTTTTACATGCTACAAACAAACTAATTAAATTACTATGCTTATCTATTTTAAGACGAACAAAGGCATCAATGAGGTGTTTATAATTCTCAAACGACTATCATAATCCGATGATATGTAAGTCTTCCTTCAATGATATCTAATGTGTACAATGGCGTCTTTCCCATAAATCAAGGATTCTGTAGAACACAAGATCACATATCCACATGATCCAACAAGATACTGAAGACATTTGATAGGGTTGTATCACCCAAAATTGTTTACATCGTTAACATATGTACGATGATAATTACAAAAATGACCAGTAACTTTGTATCAAACTTTGATCACACAGTTACGAGAAACAAATTCAAGTCCCATTATAAACAACAGTAATTCACAGTTAAAATCAAACCCACATACCTAACACTCCATGTGACCGCAAGGAGTAGTTACATTGTGTAATAAGTGCTAGGTCGTTTAATAGGGTAAATAGATAAACTCTGCATTCCATCTTTCTATAACAAAATAAACTTTTAGTAATAATAATAATAATAATAATAATAATAATAATAATAATAATAATAATAATAATAATATCCCATCATACATGCATGTGATACGCTTCACGCGTTACATGTTCTCTAGAGTTCCAAAATAAAAATATTTGTAACTAACAAATAACAATAATGCATTACAACTACGTTAACCTTAATCTACTCTTATTTTACCCATGAAATGTAAAACAACAGCCTTTTTCGTTACCACTTACAAGTTACATGTTACATGGACACGCATAACTTCATTACGACCTCAATACAAGCAAAAATACTAAAATTAGACGATAACACCACCGTAATTCAAACAAACTCATATCACAACTCACGATTTCCTTACTAGGTACCGATATGACGCTACCTTCCGTTTCCTTGAAGCCGAATTATCAATGGATAACACTTGCTTTCCCGCCTCTTTTGCTGTAAAAGAGTTATGGATCGCCTCTTGTGTGGGGGTCATCTTCCTCGGCTTCTCCACAGCAATCGTGTATAGGCAGCGGGACATACTCTGCACTGTATTCCAAATCCCACCCTCCGACCATGATATCCCATGTTATCGTTGCACCGACCTACAAAAACAGTTAGAAATTATACTCAATTTTGTTGCAACTAGCTTTAAAAAAACTAAAACTTAGCTATAGCAAAGTCTACTAAGATAAACTAAGGGTTGTTTATGGACATCTAACAAAGTGTAAGGGGCAAAGTGCAACTTATTCTATATTATACAAGGCAATGGTGTATATCTTTAAATCTTAAGAGTAGTTATTCTAAATTGACCCGTCAAAATTTATCACACGCTCATTATCCATTCATTGATTGCATTCATAGGCAATCATAGCTCTTATCCCTAAATCAGTTCCTCCCCAAAATCGATCATGAGCTAGGGTTTACATTTCTCGTTGGTTAATTACGATCATGAGCTTAAGGATTGTTTTCTCAATGTTATGAATACTTACTTTTGTTTTGATTTTTGGTTGAACTCCTATTTTATCCATAATGTTCAGTTCTGTTTGATATATGCTTATTATATCATAAACAGGTGTTGCAACTACGCAGGAGACTTTTCACAAAAACCTAAAATTACTTGTTTTCACCCGCACCTACTTTTGTTAAATCTCATCTTAACCCATATCCATCCTGACCCTTTGTTTTAATAGGCTCATCCTGATGCAAACCCGTGTTGACCAGGCAACTACTCAATCTAACCCCTCTATTTTGCCACCTCTACTATAAATGTCATATTGTATGCGTTTATGTTAATTACTAGAGTTGTTGTGCAAGTGGTTGAACTAAACTTAGTGTATGAATATGCTTCAATTAACCACATAAATTTTATTTTGGTAATGTCAGAATGATAAAAGATTAAGCCATAAACTAAAACTATGTTTCCCTATGGAGTATGTGTATGAACTCAGGTATTGTTGTGTGGGGGTCTTTTTGTCATCTTTGTAAACGCTATAGAAATATGTTGTTCTATGTTTTTTATTAATAAAATACTATTTTTGAACTTTGTAATGGTTATAATGGATGATTTTTTGTTGGTACACCATTAAATTAAGAAATAATTGATATTAGGAAATTGTTTTTGCAATTTCATTACGTGCCTATCTTCTCGGGATAATATAGTTGTCTTTTTTATAACGTAAAAGACTTTGTGATATACGTAACTATTTTCTTTAATTCAGTTTTTGCATTATTTTGTTTTTTTACTTTACGCCATAACAAACCGAATCAATACCGACCAAAATCGAATGCCCGCAGCATCGCGCGGGTTTCCCGCTAGTATATATGAATATATATATGAAATTATTTAATTAATTAAGTTGGTAAAGGAAAATATGTAATTATCCCAAAAATTAAGGTAATATCCATTCAGCGAGAGTAGGGTGAAGCAAAACCATTTGGATAGCTTTGGATATGTGATAGATATCATCCGTTTAAATTACTAAAATAAAGGAATATGATTTAAAAAGCCAAAAACTTCTAGGTCTCTCTCTCTCTCTCTCTATATATATATATATACGTAGCCTCCATGCACATAAAATTGATTATATAAGCTAGTTTGAAGAATCTGTGATTGGTGATATTGATTCTGTGGAGATCAGATCGAGCGAGCATATATATATATATATGTCGACGGAAACGGAAGGCTGCAAATTACGGCCATACAAGAGATGGAGAAGAAAAACGCAGAAGAAGACGAATTACAGTATCCCGACGCTTCCCCTTAGTTTAATAGAATCGGAGATACTACCAAGACTTCCCTCAAAAACCGTTGGTGCTTGCAGATGCGTCTGCAAACAATGGAAATTGTTCCTCTCGACGCCTACGTTTGCCAGAATGCACCTCCCGTACCACGCGACCATCGATGACTACAAACTTCTCCTGATCGATGGTGCCAACTTACTCATGAGGCTTCCCCTCTCAACAACCATCCCATCTAACCCTCATCCTAGTGATGTAGTCGTCTTAGCAACCTTGGATGGATTGGTATGTTTAGCCTCAAGCCATGTAGATTCTCGGCTAGTGTTTTGGAATCCATTGACGGGTGACTACAGGAAGCTCTCGGCTATTGATCCGGATGATCCTTATTTCTACTTCTGTACTTCTTCAGATGTTATCGGTTTCTATAAGGACTCCTGCAGTGGCGATTACAAACTTTTGTATTTGAAAAGCCACGGTGATTCCGGGGCGTATGTCTATTCCCACAGGTTGGATAGATGGAGAGAGGTTGATTTTTCTCTCACCTTTAAGAGCAACGATAGACACGCTTTCTGCAGTTGGTCTCCGGGTACTTTCTGGGGCCAACGCCTCTATTTCACTGTCACAGCTTTTTATCTCTCGCCTTATGCAAGGCTCAGTTGGATTATATGTTTTGATGTGATGACGGAAACATTTAGGAAAATACGATTTCCGCATGTTCCAAGTAGAAATTTTTGTGGAGGGTTAGTTGTTCTCAATGGAAGCCTTCACCTGTGTGTATCTTATGAAATAGATGATTGGAAGCACGGGGATCTGTGGAGGATGGACATGGATCATGCTCACGGTGATGGGTGGGTCAAGGTGGGTGCTTGTCGCGACCCGCTGTATGATGGCCACTTTACGAGGCAGCATATATGCACAGCGACCGTGGGCAATTGGATTGCCGTTTTGGATCAGGAAAGCAATTCTTTTACAAAAGTGAATACGGAGGACTTCACAAGATACTATCGCTATTTTTGTTCCCCGAGATGTGAGTATAGAGATAGTCGAATGATATATGTTGAGACTCTTGTGTCACCGAATCCATGATCGGTGATCTGTTTTCTTTGAATTGTTTACCTCTAGCAGTAAGTATGTTTTCCATCTGTTATTGTTTCGGATTCAAAACTCCTGATTATCTAATGAGTAGAGTATATATGTTTTCTTAATCATATATTTGCTTCACATAATCATATTCAGACAGGCAGATTATTATTGCTACCCAGTATTTGATGTTTTTGATACAATGTTAGATTTTGATTATATGCAAGCTAGGCTTTCTCAAACATTGACCAGTTACTTCTTATCTTTCATTTATTGTTGCATTATGTAATCATTTTTTAGCTTTGTTCTTGCAGCATTTTGATCTTTTGTTTTGAAAGAAAGGTCGCCCATCTCTTCAAAAGTCATCTTCAAGTTTCATATGGTTTAATTTGAATGCTTGCGGCATTGTGCTTGCGGCATTTTGATCATGTTACGTTGGTGAGTTGAGTATGTTGATGACCACGTATCAGGAAATGTAATTGTGCGCTAAGCATCTTGGCTTTCTATGTTTATTCTGAAAACGGTTTACATCCTCGAACAACTTTGTTTTTTATGAGTGAAGACCTGAATGAGTCATGGCATTGTTGGAAGGCAAACACCCACTGGATGAAAGAATAAATTATTTACATGTACACCATATATAGTTTTCTGTTATTTTCATCGAACATTGGTCCTTGGTTTACCGGTTCCGATTGAGAATATGGTTCTTAGGTATCATGTGAAGTCAAAAGCCAACTTTTGACAAATGCTTGTGAACGTAAAAGAAGGGGTGCCACCATTGGCTTAGGAAGAATTCAGGCTGTTTTTCACTCAAGGCAGAATAGTATGCGTGTGTATTGATGCTTGTTTAGAAAATCGATTTCACTGCCTATCGGAAAGCCAACACAACCACTAATCATACAAGACAAACATCAGAAGAAGCTGTGGATATATACACCAACACAATCATTGGTTTGTATCAAGAAAGTTTAGACAATACCATTGTCTTACACAGTTTTTTATATGTCTGTAAATGAACCGGATGTTCATGAACTGTTCGGCAGGAAAGGAAGTTCTTTTATGTTCGTTTATTTAGTAAATTAACGAACATGAATAAAAAAGTTATGTTCGTTTAATTAAACGAACAAACTTAAACACATGTTTTGTTTGTTCATTTACATTCATGAATGTTCGTTTATGTTTGTTCATTAATGTTTGTTTATTTATATATATTAATATATTAATAAAAGGGTATTATGTGTTAATATTTAAAACATAAATGTATTATGTTATACTAGAAGCCTATAAGTTTAGTGAGATTTTAATTTTCTCTAATACACCTAAAAGTTCCAAAATGATCATTTAAGGTTTTTTTTTGTTTTTAGTTATGTTTTTTTATTATTGTTCATTTATGTTCGTTTATTATTGTTCATTTGTGTTCGTTTATGTTCATGAAGAGTTTATTTAGCTTTTTAACGAACAAACATGAACAAACACGATCATTTTATTTTCTTAGTGAACGACCATGAACAAAGAAATCATGTTTGATTATGTGTTCATGTTCGTGTTCAGTAAAACTTAAATGAACGAACACGAACATGCTAATGTTTGTGTTCGTACGGTTCATTTACAGTCCTACTGTAATACATGATGTTGATTGGACATTTATCAGCGAGTTCAATAAACTTATCCTTGAATGTCATAATTGGACAATCATCAACCAATTTTGACCCACCAATCATAAGCTTCTTTAAGAAAAACAGTACTTTTTGCACCTCTATTAGTAATATAAAACACACCAGGATGCTGAATTAAGCAAAGCAAATTTTGACCCACCAATCATAAGTTTTTTTTAAAAAAGAGTAGTTTTTGCACCTTTAAAAGTAATGTGAAACATACCATGATGCTTAGTTAAGCAAAGCAACAAGCGGGCTGGTAATATCTTAGTTCTGAACAAAACGCATCGAGTTGACAAGAGTCAGACGTTTCTCCATAGTCAAACTAAGAAGCTCATGAAACATTACAATCACCCTCTTTCTAGCTTTAGGATTAGAAACTTCAAATCTTTTTGCATTCAAATAAGGTGAAGGGAAATCCATTTTCTTCGAAAGACAGGTCATCCATCTCTTCAAAAGTCATCTTCAAGTTTCATATGGTTTAATTTGAATGCTTGCGGCATTGTGGTTGATGAAATGCACAAACATTTTATCTTTGTCTTCATGTTACGTTGGTGAGTTGAGTATGTTGATGACTGATGGGGTAACACCCCTTATAGATGTTTATTGGAACATTAGACCCCCATCCGCGGCTCTTAGGAGTTGAGGAAGCTCAGTCGCGGCACACCCCATCCTCAGGCCGCGGCACACCAGCAAGTCCCATCCCCGGCCCGCGACTTCTACTCAATCATCGCAACACATGAAAAGGAAGTTTCTAACACTTGGAGAATTCAAGTGTTAGAAAACACATATAAACAAGTCTCAGCAAAGAAGACGTCTATTGGATGATCAACGAATATTGTCAGAACGAAAGGTAACAAAACGAATAACGACAAACTCTAAGTGAACTGAGGAACCCAGAAGTTCAAAGTCAACTATGAGGACAAAAAGTATTAATACTAAGTAAGAAACCCTTTGCACCAAAAAAGTGCAGAACCCTTCACCCGAGAAAGCATAGGTTTGGATTCTAGACTTTGACATTCCTAGAATAGCAATCAATTGGGAGCAACTAAAACCAACAAACACTATAAATATCGACCTTCACCATCAAGGAACAAGACAGACAAAAAACCAACACAAAACTCAGAAAACCCTTCCAAGCCACATTTCACTTTAATCCTTGTGGCAATTACACTTAGGCGTTGCTCCTCACATCCTAACCTCTCGGTTAAGATTTGTGTAGCAACATTTGGTACCATCCGTGGGACCAAGAGATCTGAAAACCGACCACCATGGATTCAAACCAAGTTACTCCTTATCATGAAAACATCGCCAATGCTGAAAATGCAAACGTTAGCTCTCCCTCCCTTGGTGCTACAAACACCGCCATAGGGGGAGACAACACTCGCAACATTGTTATCACCCCATAATTCCTTAATCAGAACCGAGAACAGATTCTCTCGCTACTACAACAAGAAGAAAAGGAACATCGTTTGAAGGACGTCCAGACACGGTTAGAGTATGTGGAACTTCCAAGAGTAGGGGAAGGAGGAAACTACCATGATGGGCCAGACTCATCAAAGGAGAAAAAGGTAAAGAAGACAGTCCCCCAGGGTGAGGACACCATAGCTAGAAGGCTAGATTTCGAGGACGACTTCAGCAAACCATATCGTCCCTCGGCAGCAAAAGCCCGATCCAAGTTTATTCTGAATATCGCGGAGTTTACGTTTCCTCCAAAACTCAAAATTCCATCCAATGTAGGGAAGTATAACGGATTGGGGGATCCCGAGGATCATCTGGCAATCTTTGTAGGAGCGGCCGAGGTGGAACAGTGGTCAGTACCTATGTGGTGTCATATGTTCGCCCAGACACTCACCGGTGTCGCCGGAGTATGGTTTGATAGTAGCCGGATGAATAAGTGGTTTCGAGGAATTAGAAAGTGGTTTCTTAAAAACCGTCAGTTAACAGAGACTATCAGCAAAAGATCCCACGTGTAGTGACCCCACGGAACTACACAACGTCAAGAGAGGAGACCACGAATC
>BJCN01312517.1:453-21655 GCA_018326445.1 Flaveria brownii
ATGGTTTAATTTTATAAAAACTAAAGTGCAAGAGTGTATAATATATAAAAGTTTAAAATGAGAGGGAAACAAAAGGGGACCAAAAATCGGTCGCCCCTTTTGTAACATCTCGTACTTTCGTTAAATAAAAGTTAACCTCGTTAAATTCTTGTAAGGACCTTTATGCCATTTGTGAAACTTTGAAGGCTTGTTATGTTTGTTTAGTTGATTTAAAAGTTAATAAGTTAATTTATTTAAACAATAATAATAATATTATTAACAATAATAATAAAAATAGTAATAATGACAATAATAATAATGATAAATATAAAACTTGAATTATTAACAGATTACATTAATGTTTAAAACTTAAAGTTGAGGGGGGCCTTATTGGCATTTTATAAACTATAAAAGGAAGTTTATATATAAAATAATAACAATTCAAAGTATAAGGGTTCAATGTGTAAATTGTGAATTTACAAACCCAACCCCCGCCCCTTTTTTCCTTTTCCTCGTTTTTCCGGCGGCCCTCGGCCACCGCCGGCAGCCTCCGGCCACCTCCGAAAACCATCAAAATTCATTGTTTATTAATCCGAAACTGTCCCCGAACCAATCTAGATCATAATTCGAACGTTTAACATCATTTAATCGTATTAAAACATCGGTTACTAAGCCCAATCGAATTAGTAACCGATATCTCTAAATGTAGAACCGTTCGGTCATTTAAAATCAATAATAACCCGTTTGAATGAACCCAAACGATCGCTTAACTATCACTAATCGCATACCATTTCCAATTTCACCTGAAACAAGTACAATCATCGAGTTCAATTGTCTCCTTTCAACGCTACCTGAACCCATTCGCAGTCCCCACTCCGAGCCTTCCAATCTAAAATTGATATAGGGTTTTCGATCACCGAGACCCTTAAAAGCTTTCTGTACAATGGATTCGATTACTATCATCAATTTCATCTCAATCTACATCCTATCTCGGTCGCGGCACGCCTACATCTATTCATATCAATTCAGGCAATCAAAACGGGTAATTTGATAAGTCATTAGACTCGAAATCACTTGGGGATTAAAAGCCCCAAGGTTGATTTCATTATCAAATACGAATCGAATTCCAATTTTGGGTTTGATCTTGTTAGGGTTCTTGAGCATTGAGGGTTTCCTTTCGGTTATGTTTAAAAGCTTTAAAGACCAAGTGATACCAAGGCCACGACCCTGGTTCACTGGTTAGGCGTTTCCCTTTCAACCTTGAGGTCCCGGGTTCGAACCCGGGAAACCTCATATATTTTTTTAAAAGGCTTTTTCAGCCTCTATTTAATTATAGAAAATTTTTTAATAGATATAAAAAGGGCTTTTGTATACTTTAAATATTTTTAAAGTCATCAAATCATTTTTGTAATTTTTCTAAATGTAAATAATTAAATATTCTTTTTAATAAAATATTTTAAAAAATGTTATTCTTGGTCTATTTTCATGTATTTTAAATAGTAACTAAAAAATTATTATTGGTCCAAACATTTTCTTTAAATTAATATAGTTTAAATCATGATTATTTTAAATAAATATTCAAATTTTATACTTACACTTTATTAATTATTATAAATGATTCAATATTATTTTCTTTAAAATACATAAATAGTATATTATTTGATCTTATTATTTGACGCACTTGCAAGAATACCCCAAATGTCAAATTGAACCCTAGATCTCAATTAAGTAGTTAAACCTATATCTAGACGTTAAATCTTGTAAATATATGTATATAGGTACCTTGTGAGGATTTACGTTTGGAATGGCGTTTATTATTTCCTAAAATTCTCCATTATATACTTATTGTTCAAGTGAGTTTTCCTTGCCCCTTTTTACATTTTCACACTATTTTAGGGTGAAACATGATACTTATACATCATACACTTATAAACATTTGAGACTTGTAAAGCACTTGCAATTCATCTTATTATTTTGTCATGGTTATTTGTGTGTTGTAAGTGTTTATATGAGATACATAGTTTGTTTACAATTATTAACTATTGCTAGCCTGACGACGTCTTAGATCTTTGGGTCTGACAAGCCTATTTGGTGCTAAAGTCGATGTATTGCCGACTCCTAGGAGTCGTATGCTTGTGCACTAGGGAACCAAATACACTTAGTCAATCTTATATACTTGTAATCAAGTCGAGGTTTGAATGTAACGATATGTGTTCTATAACCTTACTAGCTTATAACTTATGACAAGAATTGCTACTTGTAATCTTTTCATATTATGTATGGAAACCTTGGAAACTCACCAACTATTTATAGTTGACATTTTATTTTTATCATGTTTCAGGAAAACCCCCAAGTTTGAAGTGAACTTATGTTGCTGGCATAATCTAGGACTTGGACCTAGTTAATAAAAATCAATTGATTATACTGTGTTATGTCATGTTAAAACTTATTTCATTATTGAGACTTATGCTTGTAATGTACCTTTCAAACTTATGAATAATATATGTTTTGTATTTAATAATAGCGTAATGTGGCTGTGAACGATCTTAACTCTCACACCTCGACGTTTCCACCGTCAAGGTTGGGGTGTGACATATATTTTAGCATATAGATTTAAAAAAGTAGACTTTAGATGCTACCTTGAAGACGATTAATCGACAACATGCAAATAAAATTGATAAAGAATTGAATGAATGCATTATGCATAAACACAGATTACAAATAAAAACCAGTAAAACCAGAAAGAACGAATCGGTAATCGTCTGAGCTGACTGAGAAACTAGGAAAATTTCCTATACATGGGGAAGCCGACAATTGATTAATCTGAGACTTGAGGTGTAACTCTTGAAAAATAGACCCATCCTTTGTTGCATTGTCAATCTGGAATCATTTCAAATTTGATATGTAATTAAAGTGGTATCTCAACATAGTAGAAATTAATAAGTAAGAAAACGAAGCCCTAAACCGATAGTGGGATCTGTTTCCTATCAGTTCAAGAACTCTAGAGAAATGTTGCAGCAAACACAATCATTTAGTAACCACAAAAAGGGAATCGAAGTTAACATGATTTTTAGGGTTTATGGTGACGAACTTTGAGAGCGATGTTGTAGCATCGACACTTTGAAACATCGAAGCCATTTTCTTGTCTTCATCTTCTTCGTTTGAAACGTATACAAGAATATCGGATGAAGGGTGTAACCGCCGGTGCCAACAACACATCCGAATACGACGAAACGTAGGGAGAGAGAGACGGAGACTAATGGGTTACCGCTACAGCAAGCTCAACCGCTCAATTAATACGGTCAAGATTAAATCTTAGTGGTTTTTGACGGTCAGGATGTACCAAATCATATAACTGTTATCCAGCAACCATATATATATATAATTAAAAACGAGCTAAGGAAATCAAAAGAGAACCATCAAAAGTTTAAAATATAGTATGTAAATTTTGATACTTTTTATAATATTATATATCAATTGTGGTAATGAATAGTTGAGTACTTGAGTTGGTTCTTACTTGATTTTTAGGTACGTGTCGGATCAAATATAAAACATCTCCGTATATATTTCTATATAGACTTTAAGATGATCTGTGACGTTCGCTGACGTTTTATTGTAAGTTTTATTAATTTTAACAATAAACAAGTTAGGGCCCAACTACCACAACATACTAAAACCTCAAGGTCCTTTATGAAAGTTACTAAAGAAGATAACTCATCTAAACCAAAGGCCCATGTTGGATTAACGGGCAGCCGGGCAGCAACCACACCCTGCCCGTAAACCCTCATCATGCAAAACCAAATGTTTCATCTCATCACACCTCAACTCCACCATATCCTTAACACCATGACCACCATAACAAACCACACCACCCTCTTCCAACTCCAAATCACCACCTCCCACCACCATCGCCGCCACCCGGTTCCGCCAATACGAGCCACATTCTCCGTAGAAGAGCCCCAATCGAACCGCCGGAGACTCGTCATAGCCACCTCCATTTCTTTGTTAGGATTAAACAACCTTAATTCTGGAGTAGCATTAGCCGAAAACTGGGGCACGAGATCGTTCATCAAGGAGCGGTTCTTCGAGCCCGGGTTGTCACCCGAGGACGCGGTGGCTCGGATCCGACAGACCCGAGAGGGGCTCCACAGCATTAGGAACATGTTGGAGACAATGTCATGGAGGTATGTGTTGTTTTATATAAGATTAAAGGCAGCTTATCTTTCACAGGATTTGAAGAGCGCGATGTCGATGGTGCCCGAAACCATGAAGAGTTCTTATGTTAAAACTGCTAATGAGTTGGTTGATAATATGGCTGAGGTACGTTTACTGTGTTTTTACTGGGTATGTCTGTTTGTTTGTATTGTAAAATATGTTGGTGACGAGTGTGGTTTGTTGTGCTGCAGTTTGATTATTATGTTCGGACGCCGAAGGTGTATGAATCGTATCTGTATTACGAGAAGACGTTGAAATCGATTGATGATCTTGTGGCTGTACTAGCTTAGCGAATTCATTTGCTAAATGATGATCTTATATATGTTTTTTTTTTCTGATGTAGAGATGATCAAATGAACATAAAGCATGAAAATTGAAAAGTTTATAATTCGTTACAAATCATACAAATATTTCACACGATGACAATCAAGAAACACGAGGTAAAATTACACATAAATGTAGTGCACACCGCGATAGATTTGGGAACAAATCAAAGCACGTGTTTTGCTTGACGAGATAATGCTATGGCGCCGAGCAATATTGTAAATATGAGCATGACGATTGCTCCAAATGAACCGATGAGGGAACCAGATGCGTTTTGACAAAAGTCCCCGTATTGTTGGCACACTGGTAACCAGTTTGTGGAACTGTTGCCGTTGTGAGCTAGATACACGAGTGATGCAGCCGCAGATGCCCCCGCGGTCAAAAGAGCTAGCATGATCTTTAGAAAATAATGAATGTTAAAACCAATATATTTGATCTTATTTTTTGTTTCTGATTTAGGAACAAAAAATAAAATGTAATCAATATATGTTATAATTTAGAAGCATGCATTATTGTATCACTACGGTACAGTAAAGAACATACATCTTAGTAGTGATACAATAATGTTGCATGGAATATTAATGTTTTATTACCGTGTCGAGGATAATCAAGAGTATTCTGCTTCCTCTTGCCTTACTCTTCATGTGAACGATGGATAACGGGATAGTGAGAAGAAAGTACGCTGATAAGATCGCGTTCACAACCACAAACAACCTGAATCAAAGACGGTTACATATGGATACACATTCAAGTATTCATTAACATCTATTAACCGATGATTATGTGATAAAACTTACCTGAAAGACCTGAAATCGTCATATTGTGCATCAAATCGCACAAACCGAGTGAAGAACGGTAGAGTTTGATCATTGGTTCCCATTGCAATGGCGGCACCTAAAGAACCAGCGATACCAGCAAGGCGCATGATAAGATCTGCGACAGCGATCCCTTTGTTTGAACGAGCTGGCAACGGGAGCTTGGATGCATCACCCTCTTCCAATCGTCCTCCTTTCGCCATTTTTGGTTTCTAAAGTTTGATTGCTTTCAACAAGCCTATGCAGCTGGTTAGATATGTAATGGTGTTGAAATAGATTGAGAAAATTATGAAGGCAAGTGTGACAATTTATATAACATAAAGATAATTGAGTTGGTAGGAGATTATACAACATGTTGGGTTAGTTGTCATTTGGTCTTTTTGGTTGTGATCACTGGCTACAATAACCTGCTCAACTTTGGGTACCCACTTCCTACTCCATCAAATCATCAATTTCTTGAATATTTTGCTGGATTTTCAAGAAATACTTTTCAGTATATGAGTTTTATAATATCTCCTTAGGTTTTTTATCTAAAAATATATATAAAAAAGATTGATACTTGAATAAACTGAAATATTATTAAAATTTAGATGACATGAATATAGATTTTATATTTGACTAACAACTAGAAATTATATTTGACTAACAAGTACCGCTACTAGAAAACTGATTTTCTATCGTTAGAAAAAATCATTCTGTGATTATAGTTGAATTCCTGATACAACACACGAACTCTAGAAAAGAAATAATTTTTTTTATTTATAGCCGTGAAAATACTATGAGGTAACTGTCGATCATTATTAAAAAAAAAGAAACACGATATTCAAGTCAATTGGTCAACTTTGACTTCTATTTGACCTCAGATTAATCGTTATTCACCACCTGTTAATCTGTTGTGGACACATAGCTGATAGCCCATTTCGATGATGGGCTAAATGACCTATATAATTAATTTAATAAGTATCATTTTATTTAAAAAAATGTATTTATCTTTACATCTTGGTGAATTAAACTCTTAAAAAAATCCCTGCCTGAAAACTTGATTATTTATCTGAAAGATAGTAAAGAAAGCTTGAATTCCCTTCGCCAATCTCCTTCAAAAATATCGATTCAGGTAAAGAATCAAAGCATGAACGCATCTTATAGTTCTTCAAATCTACTAATTTTCAAGATTTGTCGTTCTAATCTGTTAATTTCACTTCAATTTTCACCCATGGACTTGAATTAGATCGAATTTCTACTTGGGTTTTGCTTATAATCCTCGAAGTTGTGAAGAAATTATGACTGTTCTTGTTTAATCTTGCAATCATTGAAGTGGGGACTTGATTTATTGAATTAGTGCGACTGAGTTCACTTAAAGATTCGAACTTTGTGATCTCAGTTTGATTATCTTTTCTGGGTGTTTAGATTTATGTAAATATTCGTCTTAAAATTTGCATAGATTTCATAGTTTTATCTAGATCTTACAGTTTAGGATATAGAAGCTTAGGTTATTCACCCAATTGATTCATTAATCTATTGTCAAAATGACAGATTAAGTGCAACATGCACCATTCTTGTATCTGAATTCATAAATTTGGATGAAAATGTTGTTGTCTTGCTTTGATTAAATAGAAGATTGTGTGTAATCTAGTGACCCTAAAGATTGACATTGGGGATCTGTGATTATGGTAAGACCAGCTTGGTTGTACAGGGGTGAACCTCGGAGCAATGGTAAAGTTATTGCTATGTGATCTTATGGACTGATGGTCATAGGTTCGAGTCATGGAAACAACCTCTTGCAGAAATGCAAGGTAACATCATTCCCAAGTTGGCCTGACAACCTCCCAGACCCGCGCATGTGGGAGCTTTGTAGTACCGCGTTTTACCTTTGTCCTGCTAGGTTCTAGTTAGTGAGTGAGGAAATTGAGATAGATCTTGCCTTTTTGTACAATTGATTGTTGATTACGGTGACCCGTGTTGATTTATAAAGTTGCAGTCAAAGATTATATCATATTTCATCTTCTTTTCTGTTAATCAATACTAAAGGCTTGTGTTCTTTATAGGTTTTGGTCCAACTCAATACGAATCTAATGTCTGAAACAAATGATGGCAACCCCATGCCCTCAAAGGAACAAGAGGTATGTACGTGTATACTTGAACATTACTATATTTTAATTAATCGCATTTCCTATCAGATTTCCGCACTCAGTGTCTGAGAACAATCACTCCTTGGCGTTTGTGGGATATAACCTTAAGATTGGAAACAGTGTTATACTTTCTTAATGTGCTGTGTAGGAAGCTGTAATCAAGAAAAAGTATGGAGGGTTGTTACCAAAGAAAAATCCTTTGATTTCAAAGGTAAAAAGTTTGCATTTTTCTGTTTTTTAAATCGCAAAGAAAAAAGGGTCATATAATTTAGGTTTTGTACGACTTTCTTGGCCAATCTTGCAGGACCATGATCGGGCTTTTTTTGATTCGGCTGATTGGGCACTTGGAAAGGTAATTACTCGAACTTGTTCACTGTGAATGTATAAACTTTAACTTATGCAAGCCAGTAGCCTTTGGTGCACCTTTTTTTTTTGGTTAAATATTGTTTTTTTGAGTTTAATTTACTTATGAGTTGTTGCATATGGAGCTTAATTTATATAAAAACTTACTAGATCTTGAAGATTTATCATATCATAATGAAAAAATAAACTCCACTGTAAATAGAAATCTGCTAAGTCACATAGAAATTGTGTTTTTACATGGTTTAAAGAGATTAAGTTTCTATAAGCTCGATTATGGATGCTAAACAATGTTATTTATTGCACAACAGCAAGGATCACATAAGAGTAAAGGACCATTAGAGGCGCTCCGCCCTAAATTACAGGTATTAAATACTTTCTTCATTTGCACATATTGAAAATATATATCTAAATTGTTGAACAAACTGATATACTGTCAAAATACTTCTATCATAATTCAGTGATTGTCAAAATACGTTGATGACAAAGAGCCAAACGACACTTTATTCCTATTTATAGATGAAATACTTATGAACATTTTGAAATTTAATCAGCCAACACCACAACAATCACGAGCAAGGCGCTCAGCTTATGCTTCTGCAGGTGAAGGAGAAGGTATTCCTTTTTGGCTTTGAAACAAACTTTTAATCTTTTAAACGTACTTTAATCTTTTTGGTGTGTATTTTGTTTCTCCACAGTGGATGGTGGTAATGGTGACATGGATAATGATGAAAAAGATGTTTCAAAAGATCAAGAAACCAAACCATCTGAGTGATTTGGTTATTTCAAGGGTTGATCTTATAATGGAAAACATTACATGATGTACTTTGGGTCAATGGGTCTTGTTGATGATTACCATAAACCATATTGTTGCATCTTTGAGAGTATTACTATCTGGCAATAATAAAATACTTATGTTACTAGTTTGATTGTGTTACACATACATAAATATATTTGTATGTTTGTGTGTGTGTTTTTATCTTTCATGCATTTAGCTATGTGTTTTGATGTCATTTTCCTGTGTTTGAGGGTATTTTACACAATTGTATATGATATATCAGTTTAATAAATAGTTTAAGTAGACTGTATAACAAGTAAAATGGTGTATTTTCCAAGTTTGTGGAAGTTAAGGGTTCACATTCTTGACCAAACTCCTGTGTTGGTTAGATCCATTGGTTTTGAACTTTTGATGGTTTGACGATGATACGGGTGATGACCCAAGAGCTGAAACTGATCCGGAGTTAGATCCAGGTCCTGAAGATTAACTACAATTTGAGTTCGAATATTCACTTGAATTCAAATATCTAATATTCGTTTCTTTAGTTATAGTTATCTTTTATTTTTAATGTTTATTTAGTTATTTATTTCCTACATATTTTACCAAACCCATATTATGTAGTGGGATTGAATAATGTAGTTTTTGGTGATTATTAACCTTTAGAATGAACTTATGAGCTCTATAAGTTATATGTTCCCTCTGTTTTTTTTTTTGACGACTGTTCTCATCTTCAAGTCCGAATCTGCATCAGACGGTTTTGGTCTAATATTTTCTTTTCAAGAGCCGTTTTGTATGATTCTTCTAAAATGATAGCATGGCTCATGAACTCATACAAAAGACCACCCTTAAAGTATATACTCAGTACCGATTCCTGTAACTCTCTCTACTTATTAGGGGACAAAGTAAGAACAGTATAATACACAAATGACAAAACAGAAAGATAATCCGCTTTTTCCCTTAATCAATGATCTCCAAGAAGTAAAACAACCATGATTACAGTTCTCTTAAAAATTTTCAAACAGAAATTCAAAGAACTCCCTATATTACAAACATCATTCATGTTACATTTTAAAAAACACACAAAATCATGGCTTCACACGCCCGGTGTACACACCATATGCTCCATAACTACTTCCACCAACCTGTAACATAGATTTGTAATCATAGTTTAAACGTTAAGTATGTTTTATAACAGTATACAACATCACATTATATCATTACCTGTGAACCACCATAAGTACCATAACCGTCAAACTCAGTCTCATATCTCCCAGACGAAGTTGCGTGTCCACTAGTCTCGAATACATTAGATCTTAACCTTGTAGTCACTTGCAGCAGAGCATTGCTCGCAACATTAATGTCTCCAGTAATCTGCCAAACAGTACATTTATATACTAACAATTAACAAACTGACCTACAGCGAAGTATAAACGACATTTCACATAAGCCAGTCATCCACATTTTCAGATGATAATAATAATATTTATACCTGAACCATCTCGTCATCTTCAGATGCAACTCTGGGAAGATTTTCTTTACTTAAAATACGAATACTCGCTCTAGTTAAATTTCTCATTTCAGAAACGATCGCACCACCTTTACCAATTAAACAACCGATTCTTGAGGCTGGTACTAACAAACGGGTCGTGAGTACAACATCACCTGACTCTCTCTCAGTTCTTTCACTGCAGCGTGGCTGCAACAGCATAACTGCAGCAATTGTTGGCGATTGTTCTTGAAATACCTCTTTTGCGGATACAGTTATGAGACAATCATCACCTTCAGATGCTGAGCTGTCAACTTTAATCAACGCACCAGATTCTTGTCTGATTTGTTTGATTATTACACCACCTTTACCTATCACACTTCCGATGTTCTCAGATGGACAAACTAATCGAAGTGAGAAATCCTGTGCAGAGCCCATTAGACCAGAATTGGGCCCCATGGGACCCATGTAACCACCACCAGTTTTATAAAGATTGGATGAGGATGACAAAAGTAGGTGTTGAGATCGTGATGGATTTTCATGAAGCCGACATGCTAAGTGAAACAGAGCATTTCTAACAACTATTGCATCACCACTTATCTATAAAGTCATTAAAAACCAATAATGTTAGTAAATTAAGTAATTAACAAGCGATTTGTAATCAATGATTATGGTTTATAATACCTGAAGAAGCTCATCAGAGGGTAATGCACAGCGTGGTAAATGTTCATTACTTAAAATCCGAATCTGAGCGCGTGTCTCATTGCGTATGTTCTGAACAACCTGTCCACCTTTTCCAATCACACAACCAATTTGATCAGAAGGGACCAGCATTCTAACTGTAACTTGTTGAATCCCATCAAACTGATCATCAACAGGTGGTTCTTCAGCAATAATTCTATCATGAACCTTAAACAAAGCATCTTGTGCAGGCGAAACAAGATCATCACTCTCCCCAAAACTATTAGTTTCCTCGCTCGAACTATAAATTATAACAACACGCTCCTCACACCCTGGAACAGATTCATTAATTCTAATTTTGGCTTGAGTATCAGATCTTAATTGCTTCACAATATCCCCACCTCTTCCTATAATACTCCCAATCTTCCTATTAGGGCATAAATAACGGTACACAGTATCTTCCGGTCCAATCGCGTGTGATTCTCGTTCATCCTCAGGATTTCTTCTTTTACTTCCACCATTACCAGGATAATCAGACTGATAATGGGATCTCTTCCCATAATCATTCTTCTGGCCAGCCATGAGTACTCAAACCTCAATCAAACTTCTGAAACTAAACAAACAACTCATCTCAAAACTCAAAATGAACAATATCTAATATTTTGAATTCAAGCATTCATCAATCATACTCATATACTATAAGTGAAATCCTACATCAAACTATCAAAGTATTCAAATTTGACCTAAAAATTCATCTAACGAAGGGACTGTATATATTCAATAGCTCCGTCACCAATACACCGCCCAAATTGCGAACAAAGCATCAACAAATCAATATCAATTCAAATGAATCATTATAGGCAGATATGAACACGAAATCGTAAATCAATAGTGATTAGCGAGTATATCGATCGATTACAGTTCGTAATAGCGATTATATCAGATTCAAATCATGAAATGGAGTGATATAATCAATATATTGTATAAAATAAGGAAATTTTTCAAGGAGAATCTTACTTTGGGTTGAGGTGAGGTGAAGCAACCAAATGTGTTGGCAAAATATTATGTAATCGGATAAACTGTAGCGATACAGCGAGTAGGGTTTATACACCCTTCATGAAGGGCACAGTCTCCGAAAGTAATTTACACGTGCCGAGATATTAATATCAAACTATCTTTTATTTACATAATATTATACGCGTATAATACGACGATACATAAATAATTTTATCAATTTTAAGTATGGAATCGTAAGAACACGGTAGTGGTAGATATGGTTTGAGTTTGAAAGAGTGTCCGGTTATTGGTTACGTAATCATCGTACGCATTACTAGTTAAAGTAAAACGTAATGTGTTGCGTAGTCGTTACTGTCTTTGTTTACAATTTCTTTTTATATATATGTATGAAACAAAGCATGTATTTTCTATTTATGGTTTTGATAGTATTTTGTATCCTTTGTGTAAATGTTAAGATACATGTAAACATTACCTTTTTTTGCGTTAACGTATAAGGAAGAGGACCTATATGGAAATATAAATCACATTTTAAAAATATTAGATTTGTATGTCGGTGATTACAATGCATTTTATATATAGTGTTTCTCACAAATCAAGGCATTCATGAACATACTTTGAAACAAGACATTCACAAAGTATAGGTTGCAATACAAAACAAAATGTCACTTGGTAAGAGCACTCTCGGTATGTTATTTATCAATATCTTATAATTTAAAAAGTTTATCGAATTTATCCATATTCCTACAAGTAGAAAATGTGTAAAATAATTTTAAAAAATAAGAGTACTAGATTAAATGTATCTTTTCATAAAAATTCCATTCCCTCCAACCTAATTCAACTAGATTGAATATTGCATGATAGTTTCACATTCGTTTACTTAGTTATAAAACAAAGATTATAACCATGGTCAAATGCACAAGAATTTAGGTAACTTAAAGAATCATTGTAAAATAAATGTATTAAAACATACAAGCCTAAAAATGATGGTGTGAAGCGGGCGTCATAAATGAATAAACATCCGCCATTGAGAAATCAGCGAGGGTGGAAGACACGTGGTGCGATGAAGGAGATGAAGCTGCCATCAAATTTGGTTTGAATGATATGTGAGCAACTTTTTAGAAAATTTAATCTACGGAAAACGTAAAATGGCAAGAAACAAGTTCTCTTCATCAATTAGGGTTTACGGGTGAACATGAGAGAGGGAGAATGCATGTAATTCAAGAATCATGCTAATTGTATAATATTAAAAGTGAAAGAATAACCTTAATAAACTGCTGCTTCTAAAAGTCTTTTAAGACTTTAAGTAGTCGTTCTTAAAATATATAAATTTTAATCAATAAAATTTCATCCAAAAAACAATTACTTCATTCACAAACAATAGAATCTAGTAATTAAGGGTATAGAATATAATCGATCAATGCATAATAATTGAATTATAATAGTTTGAATCATAAGAATAGCAATAATATTAAATTGGTGATAAAGAATTTGATTGAAGCATATACATAAGGAAAGTGAAAAAGGTAGGTAGAGACGGAAGAAAAGAGGATGAGAAAGGGGCAATTGAAACAGTGGCACTTTCTCCCTTAATTTAGGGTTTCTGCATTACAACATTCAATTTCATCATCATCATCATCATCATCATCATTGTCATCATGGTTTCCCAAACCCTATAATCATCACTGTAAGTACACTAACTCCGACTTTATATAATCAGCACTTATACATCTATCAAGTATCCTACTGTTTCCCATTATCTCCTTCACCAATAAAGCTCATTAGGTTTTGCTTATCTGTTCTGTGTTATTCAGATCCTTATTTCATCGTTTAACAAATGTTTGCATCTAGTTTCTGGTCTACGTTAGTTTTCGTTTGAACGATCACGATTCTACTCCTTGATTATAGAATTCTGAACTTCGTCGTTTTTGTTGGCATTCTTAATTTTGTTTTTCGGTTTAATATCTTGTAGATAATTCAAGTAGATGGGGTCTGTCAATTGATTGGGTTTATCATGGAGTGCTGTCACTCAATCCTTTGTTTGGAAAAACAAAAAAGAACCAAAAAGTGGTCAAAGTTTTCATCTTTAACCTGAAATGAAATTAGCTTGGATTTAAAGGCTTGATGATTATGATGTCCTCCTGAATGATTGCTTTTGATTGTAGTGCATACCATTTTTTATCCTTAAACAGACAATACTTGATATGAAAGTCACACTTCACTCTTGGTTAGAAAATAGATAGTTCATTCATCATTAAAGTTTCCTTTGAACTTTGCTTAAAGTTTCCTGTTTCCCTTGAAGTTTTCTCGAAGTGTTTCTGTTATGTGTAGCTAACTATCTTGTTGCTTTGAACCCTGAATCCCTGATTACAGGAGTAGAAAGTGTAGTATTGCCTCTACTTTTTTGTTCATCCAGAAATGAACACAAGTAACTAATTGTACATTGCTTGATTCAAGCAGTGGTAGGTCTTGTGTTGTGTTTGCTTCAATTTGCTACCATCCTTATAGCCTGGATTTGGATCGAGTTTAGTGAGGCAGTTAAAAATTCAATAAAGCACGTGAAAAGTACAATCTCCTTCTAGGATTCCAAAAGATAGCTAAAACGGGGTCCCTGTGTTGTGTGGCTGCAAGGCCGCATGGGTCTAATGCAGCTAGCCATGACTGGTCAATGGGCCCACACGAGCCCTACTGGAGAACAAACACAAGCTTCTCACCTCCTCCACCGAGATGGGATATCAGGTATCATTCTGAAGGTCAATCATTTGGTTCTCAAGAGGGTAGTCAGTTGTATGGATCTTCCACATCATCAAACAGTAGAGAAACTAGGAGCTGGTTAAGAGGTAGTTATCTGCCTAATCATCAACATTCTGCTTCTGATGGAGCTGGGCCGTATATCAGTAGCCCATCTGACTTTTCTCCAGCTCAGCAGTGGGCCCCTCCAACAATTCAAGAAATCCGTGCTGATGAATTTGGAAGTTCATCTAGGAGAGGTATTCTATTATTGTTCATGTGCGAATTGTGATTCTTTTCACTTAAAACTATTGAATTCATATAATTACGTCTGATTGTAATTTCTGCTAACTTTGCTACATTTACATAATCTTGGATTCTGCTTTCATGTTCTGCCACTTGACCTTAGTTAATACAATGAAAGTATGTTGGTGTGCTCTGTTAATCATTGTTTTCCACCGTTTAACTACGTATACGTTTCATAAACAATAAGAATTTTTTAAAAAGTTAGTGTTTATGAAATAACAAGTGTGCCTCCACATTCCAGTATTTTTAATGTCATTACACCTGAAGTAAATATCATTGTTCTTGTTTTTCAAGCCTTCTAACATTCATTGTGAGCTGAAGGCATATGCTTTCAGTGTTCTACTATCTGATGATAGGGAAAAGTCTTCAGTTTCCTGTTTTCCAATGTATTTGTGGTTTTTTTAGTTGGCAGTTTCGACTCATTTATTTTAGATGGGTTGATGCGGATTGTATTTATCTCTAAACCGACGCAGCATGCATTCCAAATTACCTGTTTGATCCCGGTGTTGTTGTTGGCTGTTAGTCTGTTACTAGTTTTATTTTAAGTTTAAGTTATTCTCCACGTCTTTTAAATATACTCTGTTCCTCTCAGCCTCATTTCATATATTATCTATGTATTTTTTTGTGCGTGCTGCTATCAAAGCAAGTAGGCAACATCTTCTACGATCCTCCCTTTTTTTCCGCATATGCTGATGTGTTATATATTACCATTAATTTTCTGCAGTTTTGGGGTCTATATCTTTCTCGCCAAATATGGAGGTGCGTTACTGTTTCTGATATTTTCATTCTCCTTTACGTATCTGGATTTAGTAACAAAATTTGATTTTCAGGGAATTTCATTTTCAGCCCCTCATGATGGCAGAACTTCAGTTTCTTCCCTTTCAGATAATAGTGATTATGAACCAATAGCCAAATCACAGTCCTCTCAAAGAAGCTTCACAACTCGGCGTTGCTTCATGTCCAAACCAGTCCACCCGTTGGCTTTTCCACCCAAAGAAAGTGTGCCTGTATGTCCAGAACAACGGTTTAGCACAGCTAGTTGCGACTTTGATTTTACTGATGTTTCTGAGCCGATTGAAGCTGATTCACTTAGCCGACCTTCAGTTAACCAGTCATATCTTTACAAATGTGGTCTGTGTGAAAGATTTCTCTCCCAAAGATCACCGTGGAGTTCTCACCGGATTGTTAAAAGTGGAGATTTTCCAGTCACCGGAGTTCTTCCATGCCGCCACGTCTTCCATGCTGAATGTTTAGACCAGACCACACCAAAAGCTCGTAAAAACGACCCTCTTTGCCCCTTATGTGCCAAATCTGATGAAGAAATCACTTCTCCCGAACAACGGGCCGTTTCAAAGTTGAAAAACGGGTTTCCAAAACTTAAACCTTTTCGTGAAGACGGACCGTCTAGACCATGGGGATGTGCCCAGGCTGGTAACTGTGTCGAAGGAGCTCTAACCGCACCTTCTAAGAACACCATGCTGTTACTTAACCGGAACCGGGCTAAAAAGAGCCTCTCCTTGAAGAGTAACTCGAGTAAGAGAAATGGGCCAATCGGGTCGCCTGACCCGAGTGCAGGTGGGTCTTCAAAGACAACATCTAGTTCCAGTAAGAAGTCTTAAGATTGGTGCTTTAAACATTAGTAGAAAGAATTGCATATGAATGTGTTATCCTTTTTGTAGGATGTAATGATGTATATCATCCAAAATGATGTGTAAAATGTCATTCTAATTGCTGACGTGTCAAGGCATAGTAGTTTGATTACTTGGATCTGTGTTACATCTGTCATCTCTAGTCTTTACTTGTGTTGGATCTAAAATAGCCCATTGGGCTCAGTTTCCTTTTACCCACGGCCCACCAATGACTAGTTGATCTTCAGTGAGTTCAGTCTTCACAATATCAAGATAAACGACATTTGCCATTACAATGCCCATCGGTTGCAAGTTTTATGTATGTGAATGTAAGATGAAAATATTTGAAAATTTAGTCATTAATTCTGAGAAATCTCTTCCTGTATCAAATCAATTAGAACAAATCTTTGTTTTCATAAACATCTTTTGGCATATTAGATATAACATTCGCCCCTTTGTGATAACTAATATTAACCATTTTACCTATTATACTATGTTTATTGTGCTTTGCTACAACATATTACACTACAACACAACGTCATATTAGCGCATCATAATTCCCCTTTTAATCTAGATAATATATGTTTGTGAGAAAAATAGAGAAAAATGCTCGGCAAGCATCGACATGCCATTCCCAAGTTTCACCACGTTAGGAGTGGCGTAGCAATATACTGCATTTACCGTGACATTCACGTCCTCGCCACACCCTTGTGGTGGAGGCGTAAAATATAGCTTTAAAAAAAAAGGGCGTACCTGGTGCTGCAAAGAGCTCCCGCGTTTTCGCAGGGTCCAGGGAGGGTCCGTCCCATTTAAGGGAAGATGTACGCGGTCTTTCCCCAAATTTTGTGGGGAGGCCGTTTCCACGAATATGTTTTTGGTTGCTTGTGTAAAAACTTCTCAGGATTTTGCCCATCAAAGCTTGTTCTCACTTAATCATGTTTAGTCGTGAAGTTCTCCTCTTATCAATAATCTAAGCATAAAAAAAGTGTTAATAGTATTTGAGGCTAGAAGTCGCTTATTTCCTATTATCTCTTTTGTTAAAGCAATGGGAGAATATGCATAAGGTGTTACACACACCCCCGGTGGGATTAATCATCCTCGAAAAGGTTTGTTCCGCCATCATAAATAAAACAGAAAACGAGTGACTTTGATAACATTTGCAACACTCATCCCCTCATACCATTGAGTATTGTTTAATTTGCCCACTAGAAGCGCACAAGTTTGTTTTTGTTGTCCGAGTGGAAACTATCTAGAAAGCAATCTATCATGGATTGTTCTCACTTACGTTTAACCGAGGAGTTATCCTCCCATGCTAAGCCAATGCCCCTAGAATTTCTGATGATGTTTGAGGCTAAGTTTTTTTTATGGTTCAGTATCTCTCCTGTTAAAAAAAGTAGTGTTTTTAATGTAAATATGACTATATGAGTATGAGGATGGAGAAGGTAGTGTGAATGCTCTTAGGTGTTATAACATGCAATGTTTTGTATAGTTTATCTTTATTTATTTCATTTTCTAAGATGTAAAAGGAGATAAAATGTAACCATAGTCCAAATATTCCTAGTTCGAAGAAAACGGTTATGTATATTAAATTGAAAATTATGGCATCTCCCATCTTGAAAAATATCGATGTTCAAAAGACATAAATGCTTATTACCATTGGTTAACAGTGCCTAAACATACCTTGTATACGTTAGAAAATCCGTTAGCAATTTAAAAGTGATTTTAAACAAACATGAAAATGATAAAAAGGTATACACTTATGGAGAGTCAAAAAGGGGCACTTAGGTCTAAGCGATAGACGAGTGCACTAAGTTTTGTTAATGCAAGTCCATGTGAGACAAGGACCCATTTGTATAAGTGGCTTGTTTATGCTAGTTAACTGTTTGATTTCCCGTCGATCAAGGGTGCCGTTATATTCACTTTCATCGGAAGTATGCATCGAAACTTAACCATAAGTTCATACAATATGTGCACTTATGTAGCGTTTGAACACATTTAATTGAGTTAAGTTCTAATTAAACTCAAGACGAACTCAAATGTGATATAAAACCTGAAATCTCTCAACTTGTTTATTATTCTATGTAAAGTTCTCACCTATGAAAACAATAGCATGATTGGTAACAAAAACGATGGTAATTGATTTGTTATTTTCATGGTTTATCCATGTTAGACTTGTACCATCATTCGTTATAACTTTTTTTTAGAATTTACCGTTTATCCATATATAGAAAAGTATCAATTATAATTGTGACATGAATTTGATGATTTAAAAATATACCTAAATAAAGTTTTTAGCTTGATCACCTTTTTTTGTAAAAAAGTGTATTGATCCACAAAAAGGTGGGAACAAAATAAATATGTTGAAAGAAAATGCTAGACCAACCATGTGATTTTTGTCATCCAAGAAAAACCTAACTTCTTCAATGCTTTGATCCATTGGTTTTGAGTGGTCACACCATTCAAATTTCAAACAATACAACTGGCTCATTAGTTGATTCAATAGTGCACTCTACCTCATGTCCTTGTCATTTGGGCACACATTCATCACAAACCAGGGCATCCCTTATTGTGAAAATAATTTTTTATATAATTTTAGTAGGATTCTAACATTTGTATGCTTAATTAGTTTACCAATTAAAGTTTAGGGTGTGAACGAAAAAAGTCGCTCAAAACTAGACGAACTTGAGTTCTTTAACTAACGAACTTAGCTCGAGACAAGCTCGGGCTTAGGTGGCTAGACTTACACTCGTACCTAAGATATACAAACAATTTGTGTATTAAAAAATATATTAACTTGTTGTTTGTGAAAACCTCCCTTTTTTCGCACCAAGAAACACATACATGTGATAACATGGTTCTATTATTATTTTTAGAAATGACATATTCATAGGAATTTACTTGATACTACATTTTATTTTATCTTTTTATGTTGTTGCATCAAGCAAAAAGTTAGAACCCATGTGAGACTAGGCCAAGACTATTGGAGACACTTTTAACAACTACCATATGATTTCTACCATACACTTTGCTTTTTCAAAATTGGTATATGACGACACCTGTCCATTCTTTGGTTAATTTTATTTGTTTATATTGAGGTATACCCAGATAAAAAAAATGCCAAAATTAGTTATTGTTATAAAAACTTACAAGTTAAAACGAGTCTAAATGAGTTAGCACCTCTTACCGTCACTATCTGTTGATACCTCCACCGTCATTGTCGTCACTGGCATTGGCACCACCTCCATCGCCGCCTCAACTCCCACAAGCATCACCTTCACCGGCACTACTAGCTGCCAATATAACAAATAAACCCGCTCTGACATAGATTGTTAATTTTAATCCCAAATTAACTTTCTTTCTAAACATGTTTGTTCAGAGTCGTTACACAACCTAACCCCTCAAAATTTTCCACTCATATACATAACATTCTTGACCAAGTTAACTAGTGATTTCTATTAAAAAAGTCTATTTATGCAACTTAAGTTAATTTAAGACAGTATATTTAGCAAATGTAAATACTAATGAAAGTCTTATGTAAACATCACCAGACACTAATTAGATTCATATACGTCTTTATAGCTAAAGTTGAAGTCATGGATATTAGATGTACGTGTAACACATAAGTAAGTAAATTCAATAAGAACTTATAATAAAAAGCTATTAAAACTAAATGTTAGAAATCTAAAAAATACAAAAGAGTTATAGATATGATTATATGAATGTAAAATATATGAAAATGGACCAGAGTAAGAATAAAAATGTAACATGAGAATAGAAATATGATGAATACATATATATTTATATTCATACATACATATACAGACCACATACATATATAGACACCAGCAGTCCAGCACACAAAACACACAAATTGATGCAAAGTTCAACCCAAAAGCATTTTTTATATTTTTGTTATATGAAAGTGTAAAAATTAAATTTAATTTGCTTGCTCTACTTGTCTACTTTTGTTTTGAATTATGTTCACATTTAAGCCTGAAGACATTGTTGTAGTATGGAAAGAATGTGTTCATTAAATTTTCTCCTCAAAATTTATTAAAATAGATGCAATGATTAATATCATCCTTCCGGTAAACCTAACCTTCTTATATTTCTTTCTTTTCAAACTAAAAAACCTAAAATTGATTAGTTTTGATTTGTTATTTTCAATCATGGGGACAATAAAATTTTAGTCTTTTGCAGTAAACACACAAACCTAATAAATCTATGTATAATCTATATTATTTTTTCATGACAAAACAAAACACTCATCATTTATGAGAAACATGACCACACCTTAGTACCATTGCATTAAAAATACTTTGGAAAGTTTTACTAAAGAGGTGTATTTAGCCTCCCTCTCATTGTATAATGATTTTATGTTTTCGTATAAATTGTCATGTACCCTTTTAGAACAACTTTTATTATATTATTAGTAACCACTTATACTTATAATTCCGAATCTTATAGATTATACAAAGACATTTTAACATTAAAATGTTTGTTCAGGACAATTGTCATGCAACTAAGGTGTAATAAATTTGGTCAAATGGGAATGAAGTCTGCTCTAGACTTTTAGGTGAAACACTTACAACTTAACGTGACAAGGTCCTATATACAGGCTATAGTACAAACACACCACTGCAGTCAACACCAGAAAAAACATCCTGACTCTAGCCAGCCTTAAATTAAATGAACGGTTCACGTTAACTGTCACACGGTTACTTTACAAATACGGTTTTTGTCCAATAAATGTTTTT
>BJCN01312521.1:0-10059 GCA_018326445.1 Flaveria brownii
GGTGGTTCCATCACGGGTGGCGGTGATATGGTGTTTTATGCCAAGGTGGTGGGATTTTTGGACTGAATTGGCAAACATGTCCAAACCACAAGGACTAAAATAGCAATTTATTTAAAGGGGATATATTAAATGGGGTTTAAAAAAATAGAAAAATAAAACATATATGTAAAATGACCAATATACCCTTCATTTAACGGAGAATGTTGGATGGAGTTAACGAACTGGATGAATATGACAAGATTTGTAAACCACAGGGACCCATATGCGAAAAAATAAACTATTGGATGAAAGTGGTAATTTTCACCAAACCACAGGGATGAAAATGGCAATTTACTCTTAAAAAATGACTTATATTAAAAACAAAAATTGTTATACCCACGATATATGACTTACATGAACACTGTAAAATCTATTTTACATTATAAATCTACATAACTTACCTAATTTTCTCTTTTTGCCCTTCTCTCTTGCAGTTATGTTCTTTCTCTTTTCCTCAAAATCCTCTATAGATGAATTAACCGTGTTCACCGGTTATCCTATTTAGAAGGACAGAATGTAATTTGTTATTACACAACTATAGTAAAATGTCAACAATTTTTAAAAATTATTGTGCTAATTAAAGATGGTGTCAAAAACATAAAATTGTCTATTCCCACATACCTCTTCGACTCAGATTTCGTTTACATTTGGGCCCTTCAAAAGTGGATGAACTTAAAGAGATCACAGAACCTAATTTGACATTTAAAGTAAACATTTAAGCATCTCATATTTCACCTAAATCACACTCTTAATTAAAAAGTCCTTATCTAGAAGCAAAGTATGAATACCTTTTCGTTTAACATTAACACTCCGGCTTTTGGATGAGCCAAGTTCAATAATAGGAAGGTCCATTTCTGATTCATAGTCTGTAGTTGAAAAATTAAAATTGTTCTTCAGTAATAACTAATAACATGAAGTTCATCAACTCAGTAATAACAAAATCAAATAATAAATAAACGGAGCCGAATCACTACCATCATCTTGAGAAACATCAATCGCAGTTTCAAGTGTGTTCTTGAATCGATTCAATGATTTCTTTACTAGTCGTTCGCTTGATCTAACTCTAAATATAACAAAATCTTAGAATAATTTTGTAAAATTTTAACAGGTTTCAGGTTGTAGTATCATGCTACAACTATTTTAAAAAAACATATACCCATTCTTGAAGGATTAGATAGCTTCATACCGGTTCCCCTGAAACACAATCATCAAATGTAAAAATGTACAAAAGAGGATTGGCTAACAAAAAAAAACTAAGAGCAAAAAATAATTAAAAAGGGGAAAACCCATGAACTGTGAAACAAAAATCCCAAAATCAAAAAAACCAGGGTAGGCTTGTAAACTTTATTCATCCAATTAATTATTTCTGGACTTACCTAAAAGAAAATATGCAAAAAAATGCAGTAATCTTACTATAAAACAAGAACAATATAAACTAGGGTTCACTTAATGTAAAAGTTTCCCCCAGTTTTAGTACATCGCATAGAAAAAGAAACTTGTATAACTTACCGATTATATAATCTACCGGTTTCCACTGAATGTAAATCATTAAACTAATTGTTGACATTACCTTTTCGGCTGCATCTTAGTAGATTTTAGACTGAGCTCCTACTTTATCAGCCGAGTGGAAATTACAGTGCAGGTCGGAGTAAAGATTCAGGTCTGACCTGAAATTGGATGCGATATAGAGGTCAGGTTAAAGGGGGAGGGAAAACATCGAAATTTTTAGAGGTGTTTAGTGGTGTGAAGTTCAAATTAAAGCTGCAATGGAGCTCCGACGGTTACTGTAGCGACGAGATGTGTACGAAAGGAGGGGATGGGTTTGCAGGTGGTGGTTGGGGTGAAAATGACCTTTCTACCCTTACCGTAGATTAATTAATCAATCAATAAATAAATAAGTGTAAGTAAATATGGACTATTGGATCAACATGTATAGAATGAATCAAAGGTTCAAAAAAATTTAATGGGTTATCGCAATTTTGATGGGTTAACGATTGAACCTAACCCTATATATATATATATATATATATATATATATGCGAAAATCACAGAAACCAATAACATAATTCATAATTTTTTTGTTATTTTAATTGCTAAAAGATTATTTAAGTTTTTGTTATATATATGTTGAACATAAATACGATAATGAAGAGTCTTACGTATACACAACACTATGTCAAATGTAAAAAGGTTACGTATACGTAACCTATATATGACATATATATAAACCATGATACAGTTTTTCATTTGATCTATACCTTTATTTATATATACGCTTACACAAATATAAAAAGGTAGTGATAAAAAATTTATAAAATATATGACCGGTTTTATTAGTTTTATCTAGTTTGCATATCCATTATAGTTTTCTTAGGATCACTGTCTCTCTCTATATATACACACAACATTAGTTACTCAAAATCTATTGTATTAATCAACCCTCTTTTTGAAGATCAACCCAACTATAGTAAAGTATTTGGATATAAATTATACAAACTAACATACAACAAAGAATGAAATAAATAAAAACTTATAATATGGCCTGCTGCTGGTTCTCTCTGAAGTCTCAATCACATACTCTAATTTATAATTTTATACTGATAAATATAGTCTGCCATAGGGTTAGGTTTTCGTAACTTTTATATAATAGATCATTCTTTTATCCATATTATTTTGTAGTTGGTTCTAAAAGGTTATTTTGAAAACATGACACATAAAAACAAGAGGTATAATCAATTTGTCCAAAGTGAAAAAAACAGTCTCTTTATAGGACTGATAAAATAACCCTGCAGTATGTATCCTCATCATATAACAAATGCAGTTGACATAGTTTTCATATATAGATTGATCTGAACAAAGATACATCTAACAGTTTACCAAAAATAGCAGCTTCAATTCCTTGTATGTTCAAAGACCATTTAAGTATTTAACTTTGGTAATCTGTTGGAGGTGGAACCTAATATATTTATGGAAGTGATATGACGTTATATAACTGGTATACACATTATCTTTGTGTATATAAACATATATGCTATTTATACTTCTAGTTTGTACTTGGAATATATATATATATACACACACACACTAGGTTACAATCCCGTGTAATACAAGGGCTAAATAAATTTACTGTTACATGGTTTATAATATAAAAAGTTATGTATTAAATATTGTTTATTATACGAATTGAATAAACCCGTGTATTACACATTTGAAAATTTGAAGTTAACATATTTTAAATTTTAATTATGAATAGTTATTAATTAATTAATAAATAGCTATCATAATATTCATAATTAAGAGGATAGAGAAACGAGAAAACTAATTATTAGATGACCTATAATGGTGACAAGTGTCCGGATTTATTTTTATTTATTAGTTTTTTTTTTGAACGGCCGGTTAGTTATTAGTTGTTAATATCATCAAGTTAGTAATATTCACTCTATGCCAAGGTTTGAACCTTGGACCTCCAAGAGAGGTAAAACCTCTCACCTCCCCCTTGACCACTAGGGCAATAGATCATTGGTATTTTTATTTATTAGTATGGATATATATATACACACACACACTTATTAATAAAACAATATCTTTAGTGGCACGTGTCGTTTTTTTAGGCCTACATTATTTTAGTTTCCCGCTTAAATATGTATCTCCTTATTATTAGTCATAATTCATTTGAATAACATTAACAAATTACTATAATTACAAAGTAAGTTTTTTTTCCTTAAATAGTGTATATAGAATATTTATTTACCATAATAGGTGTTTAAGGAAGTGTTTTTCTCTCAATATAATGTTAAGGAAGTGTAATACACGGTTTAAAAATATAAAAATAATATAATTCATAAATGTATAAATATTTCGTATGATTAAGTTACGTATTACTATAACAATGAAAAATAAAATGTTATATTTATAAATTATAAATATTCAAATACTTTTTTGAATAATATAATAAACATTGACTCATAAAAAATTAAAACAAGTTGTGTTAAAATCACACTAATTTAAAATAAATAAATATATCAATAAATATTTTTTTCTTTTTAATTTTTTTTAAATTGAATCTTATTTAGCTATAAAAATATGTAAAGTTCAAAACAATATGATTACATAATTAAGTTGATAATATGAGAAATTAAATTTAAAATAAAATAAATTATTACTATTAATTGAGTTTCTTAAAATAAAATATTTGACTAAAATAATATATTAGTTTAGGCGGGAAATTTTTTTTGAGGAGTAACATGAGAGTGACACGTGGCATCCTAGTTACTCTTATATTATATAGTATAGATTGATTAAATTTATTTTATTTAAAAAAAATAGTTAAGTACAAAGGTAAATAAAATTATAAAACCATTTGGTTCATATGTCGTAACTAATTACAGAAAGTTTTTCTAAAATATTTTGGTTTATTTTAATTCACTTATGCTTAATTTTAAATCGTATTTTTACATAGAAAAATTGAATTTTTTACTATAATTTTGTTTCATTTCATACAAAAGTAGGCATATTTATTTTTTAGTCTTTTTAAAAATATGTATTTTTTGAAATTATTTTTAAGTTGCTTAAAAGATATAATAAGAAAAACTATTTTTAACAAAAAATACATTCTTTAAAATATTTTTATATAAATATCATGATGCAACAAAAAAAGTTAATGGTTTATTTTTATTTTATTTTATGAATTATAAATATAATTCTCAATTACCGATGACATGTGTATTGCTAATAGACTTCCAGCAACAATTAGGGAGAAACGAGTCCCGCCGTCTCGTTAGCCACTCGAGACTGATTCGCTAAACTCTAACTAAGCTTAGCTTAAACAAGCTTGAGCTCATTTTACGACTTATTTAATAAATAGTTTTGAACCCGAGCTTCGTCTGTCGAGATCGAGCCGACTCGCAAGACGAAACTAACGTTGTATGTATATGATTTTTATTTTTATTTTTTATGTATATACTTATATAAATGATTATTACTATATATAAATGATTATTACTATATATAAATTTATGTTTAAAACAGTTATCTAATATATATAGTTATTTTAAAAAAATTACATAAACCATTTAGTTTCATAAAAATATACATTTTACATAAGAACAAGTAAACTATAAATAGACGTTAAGAAATACTTATGAAAGATTATTCATATTTTTTTATGAGAAAACGTTATTGAAAAAGAAAACCTTAATAAAAACAACTATAAAATATTTTTCAAAATTATAAGAGATGCTAAATTAGTTTTTATTTTATTAAAACTTTATCCTTTTAATTTTACTTAAATAACATTAGTAAAAACATAAATACTTTTATACAATCATATTATGAATAAGAAATTTTAACTTTTCATTAAAAAACCATTTTGGTAATTATTTTTTAAAACACTTATTCTGTTAAATTAATTTTCTACTAATCCTACTTTGAAAAAACTCATTACAAAGGACATTATGATGATTTTATAATAAAATACTGAAAAAGATTGCAAGTTATAGTTGACTGTTTTTTCCACCTAAGAACAAATTGAGTCTATCCTAACAAACAGACAATATAATGAGTTTTCACAAGTTGTATGACACTAAAATTATAAATTGAAACATGTTGTATTCTTGCTTATTCATACAAGTAATTAAAGGTTTCCTAATTCACTCATCTTATGCAAAGAAAAAGAAACTCCATACGCGTCTTCTATTCTGAAATGATTTTAATATAATCAAATCAAGGGTCTCTAATAATCAATTCAAGGTTTTTGATATCCCAAAATCATGATATTTATTTTCAAGTGGAAAGATAAACCATTTTATATCTTTTTTAATTTACAAGCATATCATGATTTCGATTTACCTCAAATCATGTTATGTTTTAACTTCAACTCGCTGATTCTTTTACGCCTTCATTGATCTTTTTAATATCATTCACACTCCAATTTTTAAATCACAAAAGCTCTTCTGCAAAGTCTCAGTTCAATGCTCATATATACAAATCTCGATTGCAACAGTAGTAGTGGTCCGTACGATTTAAGGATTTGATTTTGATTTCAATATAAACTTTAGTATTTTAGTTTTTAACATCAAATGACTAATTTATGTTTTTATTTATGAAAGCATGACACTTTGATTTAATTGCAATTGATGTAAGCATGAAATTTATTTATATTTTGGCCAACAAAAAGAGAGGATTACATAAATGGTCCATGTGGTTTAAACAAATTGCATGTTTGGCCCTAAAATTTTAAAAATTACAAAGATAGTTTAAACTTTTGTGTAATCATTGTATGTTTGGTCCCTGACACCGATTCAAACTCTATGTTATATTATCTCAAGTTACAAGTAGACATGGATTAAAATTATTAATATTAGACAATGATGGTAAAATTACAAACAGAACATCAAATTTTGTATATAAAAAAGTTTTCGGATGTTTATAGATGTTCTCATGTTCAATATAATTTGATTATTACCTAAAGTTCTTATTTATAAGTTAATTTAATTTCATATTATACATTATTTAGACTTATAAGTATTGATAAAGAAAAACTACTAATATTAGATATATATGATTTTAAAAAATTAAACATAAAGTGGAGTACCTAAGACAGGTTGAGTAAAAATATAACTTTATAAAAAAAATATGTAAATAAATAAATTAAACAATAAGATTAAAAATATAACTTTATAAAAAAATAACTCGCAAACATATGTAAATAAACTAATTAAATAATTAATTAATAACAAATAAGTGGAGTACCTAAGTCAGGTTGAGTATGAAAAGTTATTTATTTGTCAAGCTTGAGCTTTTAGAATAAGACTCTAACGAATCAAGCTTAAACTTAAGCTTTTTTAAATTAAATAGGCCCAACACGAATTTAAATGAAGTTGGGCTTAGCTATAACGTTTACAAATTATATAAGTAATTGCAGTTTACGCTTATGATGAAACATGTTGATAATAAACTTAAAATAACAGCCGACTACTTATTTCTTTATCATCTTGTTTATATAATTATAACAAGTAACATTCTAATTTCTATAATTTATAAGCATAGTGGGGAATTTTTGGCACTTATCAATATAATTTTTCCACATTTCTATCTTTCATCTCTTATCTTCTCTCTCTACATGTTTATATATACCTAAACTTTATAATCATTATAGACCCACAATTTCTTTTCCAACTCGATCTTCCATTTTAGCAATCATCAAAGTTTCAATCTTTCTGGTCCAAATAACAAACTCCAAAAATCCCAATTCAAGTTTCAACAATGGCAGCTTTTTCACACCAACAACACCAATCTTTTCTACTTGATCAAACTGTTTTCTTTACAAACCCTACCACCCCCACCAGCAGCACCGCCACCGCCACCACATGTTTCCCTCAGTTCCACCAGCCTCATGATCATGCTTCTGTAGTGATCAACAAGTTACAAAGCCCAGATTCTTCAATGTCAATGGTTCTTGATGATCAGAAAGTTGAGAGTGACATTGATCAGCTGTTGACGAAAAAGAGGAAGGACAAACAAATGGTTTCTTCTCATGCTCAATCTAAAGTATTTCACTTGATTAATTATTATTCATTTTTTGCTTAATATATATTCTCTTGTGAATGAAACTGGTTAATTACTAAAAGAATCTTTGAACTAATGATATTATAAATTTATAATGAAGGATACAAGAAACAAATTGAAGAAGCAAAAGAAAACCAATGATTATCAAGAGGAAAAGAAGAAAAAGAATACAAAGAAAGGTTCTTCTGAACAACAAGAAGAAGAAGGTGCAGTTGGATATATTCATGTTAGAGCAAGAAGAGGCCAAGCTACTGATAGCCATAGCCTTGCTGAAAGGGTACCATTTCTTCCACATTTTCATATTATTTAGGGTACATTTATTTTAATTAAATTTATCATAATTGGGTAATTGATAGATATATATATAATTTGATTAGGTTTTCTTTCTAGTTATCACAATTTTACTCTTATAATAATATTAGTAATATATATATATAGTATGTTATGGGTTTTCACTATTCTATATCACTATATGAGACATATTATTATATAATTAACCGAAAATGTTTATATTTTCTCTGCTTCAGGTGAGGAGAGAGAAGATAAGTGAAAGGATGAAGCTGTTGCAAGCCATTGTTCCAGGTTGTGACAAGGTGAACTGTCTTGCTTCTGTATTAATTTGTTATTTATTTGTTTGTTTAAAACAGATAAATTAGTTAATTAATTTAATAAACTAGAGTGTTGATAATATTATTTGATCTGACAATTTCATGTGGGATTGATTGATATGTAGGTGACTGGAAAGGCCCTCATGTTGGATGAGATTATTAATTATGTCCAGTCCTTACAAAATCAAGTCGAGGTATATATATAAATATATATTTTCGGTTAATTGATTATACTAGTTAAAGGAAATACAATTAGTTTGCTAATGAAATAAAAAACAAACTGTCAGTTTCTTTCCATGAAGCTTGCTTCTGTAAATCCCATGCTATATGATTTTGGAGTTGATTTGGATGCATTCATGCTTAAACCTGATCATGAGGTATATAATTAAATAATAAAAATATATAAAGAGTTTTTCTATGATTATTTTATGTTGTTAAACAACAATTGGTTATCTATATGCATGCTATAATATATGTCCAGAATATGAGCAGCATGGTACTACCAATGATGCCAAGTGTACAACAATCGAGTGTCACCGGCGGTAGCGCCACCATTGCTCCGGCAAACGATAACTATAACTACATGCCACAGCTTATTGATGGTGCAACGGCTACTAATTCATTGTTGTTTCAACAAGCTCAGATGCCAAATATTCTATCACAGGTATCGATCTTTTGAATCTCATGAAGTGACACAAATTAACGCATCAAATATTTAAAAGATTTGAAAACAAATTTATACGAATAATATTTTACAGGAAAATAATGAACATCAGTTTTGGGATGTGGATGAAAGACTAAAACTTGGCAATCGTTTTGCTCTCAGCAATTATAACTTGACTTCTTTTCACTAGTAAAGGTAATTGCTGCATATTCATTATTAATTATATCTATTTAATAATCTACTTAAATGTAAGATTGTATGCTAACTGCAATCTTTAATTTGTTTTAGTGTATGAGGTTGTAATGCATGCATGGAGATTCATCCCATCATCATCGGCTAAGCATATTAGTTAATTTTCATGTGAATATTATCACAAAAAGAATGTGACGTTTAGTGATCGTTATCTAGAATTAAAAGGTTGAGATCAATTCGAGGGTAATGGAATATTGACTGAATTGATCAACCAAGAATCAAAGAACAAGAAGAACCCTATGATTTATGAGCACATATTTACAGTTAAAAATGGAATTTTCATTTTAAATGTTCGTAGGGGGTAGTAGATTCGTATTTGTTTTCCATTTTTATTTTTATTTTTATTTTTTAATTTGTATCTTGTATCATCAATTAAATTAAGACTACAGTTGGTTACTGTTGGTGTCACCTTTCTGTGTTGGTTCATTGTATTTGCTATCTTATTTTGCTTTCTGTGTGGGGCTGAGATGTCAGAACATAAGCAATCTAATGAAAATACTTGTGTTTCCTTTGCTTCATTCATTATTATTATTATATATTTTTTAAGATATATATGTTATCTTGATGACTAGAGACCTAGAGTTTCAGATACCATATTAATTATATTGATTGGTTCATACTATCATGGAAACAGTTGTGCTAACCAATAGAATATATTTGTAATTTGTTTAAGTAGTTGGTATTTATTTATTGGTTTTTTTATTAGTTCAGTTTTCATCCCTCTCATCCAAACATTTAATTCATTTATGTCAACGTGACATTACATTTTTATCACATCCCTAAGTTATCATTGGAGCATTCCAACAAGAGATGCATCCCTGGGATGCGTTCAAACAACCAAAAACCTATCAAATCTCTGTCTTATTAATTTGTCACACCCGGCCTCTCACACCAACAATATTGTCCGCTTCGCCCACGAGGAGCTCACGG
>BJCN01312525.1:0-15474 GCA_018326445.1 Flaveria brownii
ACGGAAACAAAGTGAATACTATGATAATCAAAGGAACAGAATCCGTACTTCGAAGTAACGGAAAATATTATTTATACTAAGATATAAAGAATCAGGAATCCGTACCTTATACACGAATGACAATAATCAGAAACAAAGTCTAGGCTCAGTTAACGCCGCGAGAACCTACGATAACGTAACGCAAATTATAGTTTGGATTTCCTATTTTAGATTGGAAAAATTCCAGTTCTGCCCCTGTCTATTCGCACTCATTAAAAATACTAAACGACGTTTAAAAATTCTGAAAATTTCCAATTTACCAGATTAGTGATTTCTAAACAACTTTCGTTTAGAAAAGTTTCTGATTTGGATTACCGAAGTATGAGAAAAACGTGGATCTTTACAGCTGCGCAGAACTGCTAGCTGTTACGAAAACGACTGTTTAGAGGTCTAAACGAATGAGTTTTTCGATGTTTTATATATCAACGGATTCTTCTTTCGACGAAATTCGTCATGGACCTAAGGTTTAACTGATTTGAATCTGTTATGAAAATGTTATAGCCTGGTACCTGAGTCGTTAATCAAAACTGATGACAAAACTTCAGAAGCGTCACGAATGCATCGATGCTCCGACGGTTTCAAACCGCAACCCTACAATCGAAGGTGGTGTTGCAGCCCTCACAATCGCTCGAACCAGGATGCAAGTGATGATAGAAATCAAATTGAACTCTTGGAAAGCTATATATAACAACCATTTCTTATATAACGAAAGTTGTTCAACCACTATGTTATTAGAAAGTTGTTCAACCACCATATTATTGATAGTTGTTCAGTCACTATATCATTAGAAAGTTGTTCATATTATTATTATTATTATTATTATTATTATTATTTTGGGTATTATAGAAAACCTCTTCACGCGTCTGCGTGCGCGCAGATAAAGAGGTGGGGAAGAGGTTTTGGTAAAAAACAAACACCACCTTAGTTGGAGTTTTAGATCTCATTGTCTTATCATCTTCCAATCTCGGCTTAGACTACTTTGTTATCCTTTCTCTGTCAGTCATGGTTAGGATATGTATCCCTATTGATACGTTTTCATGAGTGGCGACTCAAACCCATACACGTGTCACATGAGTGTACATAAGGTTTTATTGGCTTGGGCTTTGGGGTTTTACCCTATAAAATAGAAAAGTTTCTTGGAAAACAATTATTAGTAAAAAATTGACCGTTGATGGTAATTTAGTTCATTAGAGGAAACTCTTCAACACCTCAACAACATCAACAATTTGGTTCATCAGCCGTATAACACCATCAATAATTTGATCCATTAGTAGTTACATAGAACAGCAAATGTCAAGTGACAATTTAGATAAGTTTCAACTGAGGTGGCAGTGACAAGTTATATTAGTTGCAACTACGAAAGCAATGGCAACACAAGTCATTAGCAAATGATCAACCGTTTGCAATATATGTCAGCAACAACTAGGCGATTGGTATTAACTACTAGATTTTTCAACTAACTTGACTATTAACTAACAACAGTTATAGTTGTCATCTATTGTATTATTTCATAAAGAGTTCCTAGTCATTGGATTCACTTGGTGTGTTTGAGTTGTAGATTATAAAAAAATTATTCATTTATTCTCATTTTTAGAAAACATTTATGTCGTATCCGATTATAATTTCATATATACACAAATTATATCAATCTCATTTTGACATTAACAATTCAAGAAAGATATCAAAGAATTAGAAAATCTAAAACCCTTACTAAAACCATCAAAATTATATCTATATGAAACCAAAACGTTTATGAACAATGATCATATCTTATTCGAGTCTAATATTATATATACATATTATTCCCTTTGGTCGGTGGCTACAGTGTCACCGAACCAAAGGTAAAGCACAATGTACAACTTTCAGAAGCACAACACAGAAGTACAAGAGATAATGCTAAAATTACAAGATGGTGATGCAATGATAGAGATTCCGGTCGCCTTCTCCGTTTAAGAACTTCCGTCAGTAGCGCCGTAAAGGGCATGATTGATGTGAGGGGCGGCGACGGTGGGTCTGTATTTTAATGGCGAGAGGAACGGGTGGTTGTACCGTGTGTTGGTGTTGTCGGCATTTGTTGCAGGCGGGCTTGTGTTGGGCTGTCTTGGTGGTAGGCAAGGTGGTGTTGTGTCGTCGTCGTGGTGACGAATTGAGAGAATGGTTTGAAATTCGAGAGACAATCTATTTACCGACAGAAAAGGATAGTGGTCGGAGGTTGCAGCGGCACAATGGAGGCGGATCGTTGCAGAATTCCGGCGCGGATGTCGTAATGGGCGGTAGCGGTGGTACTTCAAAGAGAAGATTGCGGAGGGTATGACATCTTGCCTTGCTAGATAGAAAAGAGAGAGAGAATGTGACTATGTGAGAGGGAAATGGTAAATAGTAAATGCTTTTGTTTTTTTATAAATAATATTTAATTGTATGAATCGGCTGTAAGCCTGTAAGTCGCTTTTAGGTATTTTTTATAACGTTTTGCCTTTATAATTTGTTTTGTAATAAATTTCAGTTTGTAATGCCAAGATATGGTGATAATAAAAGTATATTTTAATTTCAAATTATTATTTTCTTAAAAAGAAAATCGGTAACCTTTGCGCAATCTAAATTATCAACTTTTAACTCTTACTAGATTATCAACTTTTAAAATTTAACTTTTGAAAAGTTTATAAAAAGATCAGTTTGACCCATATAAATTTTCAATAAATTTCAATAATTCCAGGTTTATCGTTTGAGCATTTTTACTTAGAAAAACATTAAGTTCTTATAGTTTTATTTTTATGTATGTCAATGGGATAAATTTGAGTGCGTCAAACTTTGTCCGAAACAAACCGAATCAAGTATAAAATGTTTTCATGCTTATTTTTAGTCATGTTTGGAGTTGGTTTAAGTTTCTATTAAATTTTGTTTGAAAACGAGTCGAATCAATAATAATACATGTTTGTTTGACGTATAATTTTGACATGATTAAAATTTAGAAACAATTTGGGCGATGACACTCTAAACCTTATCACGCCACACGTGTTTTTTATTATTAAATGTTTATTAAGCGTTCTAACTGGTTAACGTTGGCACCTTCACGTTTTTTTATTATTAAATGTTTATTAAGCGTTCTAGCTGGTTAACGTTGGCACCCGTTCTAACACGTTTTAAAAACTTTTTAAAATATCACTTTTATCCACTTAATTTTCTAATGTTTTGGTTTTACGTGATGGTACCGCTACAAGTCGGGTATAAAATGTTTTCATGCATATTTATATATACGTTTTGAGATGATCTACGTTTCGATGTTCATCTACATGTTGATATAAATTTGTTCTGAAATGAGTCGCGTCAAATATAAACATTTTTATTCGACGATACAAATTTGAGTTATTTTACGTTTAAACGTAAATTTAGTTCGGAAAAAGTCGGGATTATCGGAATCTATACATTATCATGCCACATACGGTGTAGTTGCACATGTTTTTACATAGATTTTGAGTCGGACTACATTTCGACATAATTTTGTTTGAAAAGGAGTCGGGTCAAATATAATATGTTTTCATTCAACCGCAAAAATTTGATTTACTTTTATGGTTTGATGTAAATTCAGTCCAAACACAATTCGGGTCGATTGTTAGTTTATACGTTATCACGTCAAGTACAATGCCACCGTAACGTGTTGTTGCATTCGCATTTTGATATTAGAAATTATGGTGGAATCCTCCGCGCAACGCCCGGGTTAGAAACACCTAGTTATTTCTTATTTATCAAAGCCCGATCATGTTAGTCATAATGATTTACTTTTATCTTTTGCTAGAATCAATGGTGGAATTCCGGACATCCAATTAAAAGTTGTTTTATATGAATTATGAATTCTAGAAAGCAGCCAAAAATCTCTCCCTGTCCTAACATCATTCACAACTCGTTCTCTATAAATCAGTGAATTTGTTTTCTATATTATAGAGAATGGTTATTAGTGGTTGTGAGTGGAGGATGGAGAACATGTTACTCTTTATCTCTATATTTGGTAAAACACTGTCTATCTCTATATTTGATAAAACACTGTCCATCTCTATTAATTTTTTAATATTTGTTGAAAGTGGATGTGATTGAATGAGAGATAAATTTTAATGATAAAAGTATAAAAATATTATTTTATTAAAAATAAGAGAGAAAAAGTAGTGATTTTTAGTGTAATTTTAGAGATGGAGATGGAGAGTGGGTTGTGAATGCTCTAAGAAACTATATATTTGAAATTTATTTACCGTTAGATATCCGGTTTTGATGAAGTTAAACACGAACGGGCGATGACGATAAAAGCATTCATTCTGTCTTGCTTGTTTTGTCGCGATCAACAATCGTTTGCACTCACAACGAACCGTAATTTTTTTAAAAACATTAAAAGAGATTTTAGCCCGCCTTAAATCGGGCCCTGAATATAACTAGTTTCTATTAAGATCATGCATGCAAATACTTGAAATAACAAAGAATCATAAATCTTGTTGAAATAAAGAGACGTAACCATCACAAATTCCTTCTGCTATTTTGGGTGTTTAATATACTCTTCTTCTTCACACCCACAATCTTCATGCGGCAATCAATTCATCTTCTAATTTGATAGGATTTTGATTCGCAATCCGCAAAAGGAATTTTGTGGGTCTTTTTAGTTCAGTAATTCATCATTTACATTCGTATCGTGTAATCAAATTGATGATCATATGATCTGTGTGCTTTTAACAATTAGGGTTTTTGGATTTTGCAAAATCCACCGCCTTTATCACCACATTGTCGCTTAATTTTGCTGTTTGATGACTTTCTTGTTACGACTCATTACATATCATATGGTCTAATACCTAAAGATTTCACTTTTGTTTAGCCGCAGTGCTTAATTTGATGAATTTGTTGTCTTTCATATACTAGAAACAATGCTTGAATGTGTAAACAACAAAATGTGTTTATATGCGATTCTTGATGTCATTTGTAAGATTTGAAAAGTGTAGCATCCTTATATGCTTGTTATTTGTTTACATTTTTTGCATATGATCTTTATTTGATTAGATTTGGATATGATTTGCAAGTTGTAATTGTTCTTTTTGCTAGTGTAGAAATGGCCAATAAAAGAAGCATGACCAGAAAACTAAAGAAATGCAGCGCTTCTGATAACGGTGATTCGTCATCATGGTCAAACCTTAACGCTGATCTCTTGCTTTTGATTATGATGCAAGTTGGAGTTGTTGATTTTATTGCTTTTAGTGGTGTGTGCAAGTCATGGAGATCATTTGCACTCTCTAACTGGAACAAGTTTATGGCGTCCAAACAACCCATGTATCTATCAGTCGTTACTCGTATAAATAGAAAAGTATGCTACTTAGAGGACAATACAAAAAGAAAGTTGAAGACCCTCATTCCCCATGCTAGTGGCAGGATCTGTGTCGGGATAACTAGTGGTTACTTGATCTTCTTTGGGAAGAAAACTCGTGATTTCTGGCTTGTGAATCCCTTAACAAGGAAAGAACTTCATTTCCCTGGTTTCCCACATGGTGCATATGTTCATCCGACACAGGTGATGGGTATTCTTGTCTTTTCACCATCAATGTCCGGGTGGGTGTTTGTGGTAGTCCCAGGCAAATATTACCTTGGAATATCATTCTCTTTAGCTGGTGAACAAGCCAGGTGGAGATATGTCTCTTCCAACTGTATTACCGATGATTTACATTTTTTCAAGGGGAAGATATATATGATGAATGCCAACAATAATTTATGGGAAGTGAAACTTTTTCCAGAGCCCGTCTTGACCCTAGTCAAAATGAATAATTCCCATTGGTTACCCTTTGCATACCTGGAGTTTGTAAGTTCAAGTGAAAACCTTTATCTGGTGGATAAATCAAGAGACGTGTTTGAGGCTATGGAAGTTGATCTTGATGAAATGAAATGGGTGAAAGCGGAGAGGACAATAGGAGAATATGCACTTTTTTTAAGTGAGATGAAGTGTAATGCTGCTATTAAACCAGATACATGGGCCCACCCTTGGATGCGATACGAGGGAGTTAATTACTCTGATGGTGGTGATCAAAGTAAGAAAAACGGCTCGTGTTCAACTATAAACTTGTGGTACTTCCCTCATGATTGCTTGATTGATAACAACTCTGGTTAGTTCTCTCTTTATTTCAATATCATTACAATTGTAACGCGTCTGCTTTGTTTGGTCAACCAAAGTATTCCGTTTGTTTTTTCAGATATGGGAAATGGTGCTTTGCTGAATATTCTTGAAGAGTAGAGGAAGGAAACGGGTGGATCTTCGTCTTCTGGTTTCAAATGCAGGGCAAGAGGAAGAGAAACTTGAGTTGTAATGTGAAAACTAGTTGAACTTTGAAAGCTGTAATTGAAAGTCTAAAATGGTGATGAAATTGCAGTTTTGTCGTATTTGGTTCTTCATATTAAACTTGTGGTTTTCAAAGATTTAGCAGTTCTGCTTCGCCTTTTTGCAGTTACATTTGCTTTGATTATATATAGCAGTTACCTTCCTTTGACCCAATCTAGTGAACCTAAGTTTGTGATTTTGGACCATGTGCCCCGACGAAGATGTAGATATATTGAACCACAGTTGCTATGCTGATATAATGACCCACAGTTGCTAGCAGAGGTTGATCTGAATATCATGTTGTGCTAATCCTCTTATCATTTGTATCTTGTAATGCTCTTTTGCTAGAGTTAGCTGCATTTAATTTGAATACTATATATGCTGCACAACTTCGATGACAAATAAATGACGGTACCTGTGACTGTATCGCTGCCGTCTTGGCTAGAACACGATTCCTTGCCAACCCGTTTTGACCCAGACACTTGTTTTGTCTCATTACCCAACCCGTTGTTTTGGCCGGGCTTAATCTATTTGAACAGTTTTCTTTTAACTAAGTTTTTTTTTATTTAACTTTGTTTAAGATAAAACAACTCAACCTCATAAGCTAAATTTTGTATGAACTACAACCCTATTAGTTAAATTTCAGATACTATGATAGTAAATGTTTCAGATAAATGGATGAAACTAAACTTCAGTATATATATCTTGAAAATATCACCCCTCTAAAACTTATATTATCGTTTTAACCCATTAGATTATTTGAATTAAAAAATTATACCCTTCTTATATATTGATTAGTTATTTAATTTTTCTTAAAAAATTACATGAGAAATATACTAAAAGAAATGTTTTCCTACTAATTAGGCATAAATACAACGTTATAGTTAGAGATGACTTTAAATCATGCTCAATAAAGTATTAGAGTATTTTCTTCAAATTGAGTACACTTACATAAGAATTGTAAAGTTTCAAATTCTTTTCATTTCCGACAACCGAGTAAAAGTGCCAAACTTAAAAATAAATAAATAAAAAAAAGAAAAAATCTACCATGAGAAGGTAAGTTTTGGCTAAATTAATATATTAAGTGTCTATCTCGCACTTAAGTTTTTTAGCTGTCGAAGTATTAAACTTTTAGAACTGTAAATCCTTTTAAATGAATGAAGAGAAATTAAGTTGTTGACAAGAGTCATAATATAACAATCTTTTTCCATTTATTTGATCACATAACTGGTTTTATATTAAAATTAAATATTAGAGATTAAAATACACATTTTACATATATGTTGAAATATGATTTCTTATTGGTGGCAATATATATTAAGGTTTAGAAGTAGCAATTTGTGTTTGAACAATAACAACTTGAATTTTTAAAATAAGGTCATCACATCTTACATTGTGTTACGTGTATAACTAGAACTCATTATATTTTGGTTAGAAGATATGTCTTTTATCATTAGTTTGAACTATAAGAAACTCTTCAGCAACAGTTTGTTATGCTATCAAGAGCCTTGCCCTAATAAACATGTACTCTTTTAAATCGATTAATATTTTATTATAACTTACCCATTAATAGGTTTTACGAATCATTAAAACATACATTTTAAGTTAAACATACTATGCCTCCGATCGATTTAGATGTAATCTCTGAATAAAATAATTAAAAAAACTACCAAACAACTTTTATATTTGTAAATACTAATACCTAGAGGTGGGCAAAACGGGTTTTGCACCGTACCCGAAACCCGGGTACGGCCCAACCGGTTTTTTTGTACACGGGTTGAGGCAAAACCGGGTATGAACCCGAGTCGGGTTCACTTACTTGAAAACCCTACCCGCTATACTCGGATAGGGTAGGGTAGGGCCGGGTCTGGATCGGGTTTGGAACTGTGTCCAATACCGGGTTTAGTTTTTTTCTTCTTCTTTTCTTTTCTTGTGTGTGCGTGTGTCCAATACCGGGTTCAATACTGGGTTCAACTCGGGTTCAATCGGGCGGGTTCGGTTCTGGTTCGCTAAAAAACTCAAAATCTAAAACCGGTTCCAATCCTACGGGTTTAAACGGGTCCACCACGGGTATACCTCCCATCGGGTACTACTCGTACCCGGGTCCGGGTCGGGTCCGAATCCGGTTTTCATGCCCACCTCTGCTAATACCTATGGCTATATATAAACGAATTGAGCCCATTAAACGAGATTACGAAACCCAATAATTGGGCCTGTACCAAAACACCCCTAAATCATACTATAAAATCTATCGATTCATATCTTCAGTTTACATTTGGTTCTAGGGTTTTCAAGCAGTCATCACTCCACCGGTGCGGCATCAACTAGCGGCGGCGAACATCACCACATCACCGTCATCATGGGTCGTATGCACAGCAAAGGGTAATCTTTTTCACTTCTGCATCTATCAGATTCAAAATGTATCGTTGCATATGTACACATGACAGCAATTGAGGTGTATAGATAATAGATATGCTCTTAATAAGGTTTAAGATTTTGATTTCTGGCTGCAAAATAGTTAATCATTTGGTATTGAATTTGATGTACTTGTCTTTTAAACGGTAGAGGTATGAATGATTTGTAGTTGGTGTTGAGGTTGATTTAGGTTGAGAATGTTAAGATCATTGTTCTCCTTTATTGGGTTTTAGGGTTTATAGATATGGTTGAAGCTAGAATGTATGTTGATTTGTGAGTGTAAGTTTGTTGGTTTGATTTGTGATTTGATTGTTGTTTGATGAACAGAAAGGGTATTTCAGCTTCAGCTAAGCCATACAAGAGGACTCCCCCAAGCTGGTTGAAGATCTCTGCTCAGGATGTATGTGATATGTTATCTATTTGCTTGTTATTCTTTATCATGAGTTACAATTGATTTATTTAAGATTATAACACTTGTAAACCAATATTGAGTTTTTTTGTTTGATTTTTTAGCTTTTATTGAGTTAGATTATTGTGTTAATTTAATTGTTTTGAGCAAAGCATGAAATTTGTTTTTTTGAAGAATGTGTTGGATGAAATCTATTCTTTATTTACAGTTGATGTCAGCGTATTGGTGTTCAACTCTTTGTTTTCTTATATTTCAGTTGTTTCTTAGCAAGATTGAATCTTTTTTTTGTTACATTTGAAGTTTAAAGTTATTATTTAATTCTTCAGGTTCAGGAAAGTATCTGTAAGTTTGCAAAGAAGGGTCTAACACCATCACAGATTGGTGTTATTCTTCGTGATTCTCATGGTATCGCTCAGGTGAATAGCGTAACTGGTAGCAAGATTCTCAGAATTCTCAAGGCACATGGTCAGTATTTTCTGTATCATTTTTGCTGCTTTAGCTGTTTTTATCATTGTTACTAATGTTTAAAACTAGTTGGTGGAAACTATGATTTTGTTAAACGCATTTATATACCACGTTGCTGCTTTAACTGTTTTTATCATTGTTACTAATGTTTATAATTATAAAATTACAGGGCTTGCTCCTGAGATTCCAGAGGATTTGTACCACCTGATCAAGAAGGCAGTTGCCATCAGGAAGCACTTGGAGAGGAACAGAAAGGACAAGGATTCCAAATTCAGGTTGATTCTTGTTGAGAGCAGGATTCACCGACTTGCCCGTTACTACAAGAAGACCAAGAAGCTTCCACCTGTCTGGAAATAGTATGTTCTACTATTCTTGCTAATATTTTTGTTAATGCTTGTCGGGATCATTGCATATGCATCTTTTATCATGGTCTATGTCAGATTCATCTATAATTGTTTCTGGTTAGATTCTTGTAACATGTCAAAACATACCATTTTAGAATAGTATTAATTTGGATCCGGACAGAATGGGGTTGGGTTGAAATTAGTCGTTTATTGGTGCCTTCTTCTTATCTATCGACTACAGTCTGCATTTTACTTATTTCCATTCTACTTTTTTGCAGCGAATCAACCACAGCTAGCACCTTGGTGGCTTAGAGAAGTGCTATCTTGAGGAATCTTGAGTTGATTTTTGAGTTCTAAGTTATGTTTTTCAGTTGAAATATGTTCTTTGTTTTGAGCATGAAAAGATTGTGTTGTTTGAAGAACTTATCAGAAATGTAGTATTGATTTTAGCACTTTCTATACATTATGTGTACTGCCTTTGACATCTCTCCCATCTCTAACAATCTTTCATGTCACATTCTTAAACCATCACTCTACTGTAGTTATAGTTGTCTTTTTTGTCTTTCTTATGTTTATTCTATTTGGATTGTATATTTAGCCAGTTTTGTTCTACCTGTTTTGATGTGTTATCGATTGGTCGCCAGTGATACCGCTCATTTCTTCCCTAGCGGTACAGAGCACCACAACATCTATCTGCTACTTTGGTTGCATCCTTTAACCAACACCCAACTCTAATGGTTTAAATCATCATCACACGTCTTTCTTTTAAAAAAAGATGGATCATTTAGGTTAAGTGAGCAAAAATAATCAAATAATATAATTAAAAAAATTGTGAAAATAATCAAAACTAACTTAGAAGTTGAAGACTTTGTTATAAATTTGATATAAAATGCTTTGTGGTTTGCTATAACAATTTTTGTTAGAAAAGTATAAAGATTATTTCAAAGTTTACAATATTCTATTACAATGTTGGTTATAGAAATGGTACTCAAACAAAAAAATAGAAACATAACAAGATGTATTGGTAGAGTGAGACAATCCTGGATAAATATTTAATCCAAATATATACTCTTGTTCAGTTTTAAAATGGTCAATTTTGCCACATTATAGTGTGAACTACAAATTGGTTCCATGCTATTATTATCAATGTGAAGAATACAAACTGACCAAATCATCCGTTAATCGAAAAGTCTACGGGCATAAATGGTAACTTACGTGGCATTTCGTATTCAAGCCCTAAGGCCGGACCAGTCACACTTGCTTGTTGATATATCTGACATTGGTAGGAGAGTTGTTTGCAAGTTTAACCAATTTGCTTTAGAACATAACTGAATCTGAATATATGTTCAGATGATAGATACATAGGAGGGAAACTTTGTTTCTAAGAATATTTGTAGTTGAGATCACAGATAGCCCATAAATGTCAAAATATAGGTTACTTTTAAAGGCAGTAAAAGCCATGAGTCCAACCATCCATGAAAAAAACACACCAAACAATACTATTGTTTGTTTTTTAACAATAAACTTACATAAACATTAAACCTACACCATGGACTTGAACACTCACTGATAGGGACACCATTACAATACTTTGGTACCATTGGGCTGCATGCCGTTTGTTACCTCCAAAATTTTTTGTAGATATTAATTTTGATGTCATTCATGATGTAGGACCCACGACAAAAACAAGGCGAAAAGATCGGATTATATCCTTATCTATTCAAATTTTGACATATGGTTTGTCGATTTTAGGTCTCCCAATCACTAGTCGTTAAATCGCCAATATGGTAACATCATTAGTATGTTGCAGAAAATGTCAAGTCAGATGGTGATCTCAGCAAACAAACAAGATTAAACTACAATCAAGGAACTCAACCTCCTATGCTATTGGACATTTGAAGTCAAAGTGAAGTTAAAGCTACAAGGGCATAGGTTCAAATTGCAAAAGGATGAAATTAGTACATTTACATGCATCATCAAGATTTCAAAGGCAAATGATGACTTTAAGTCTTCAGCCCAACACAAGAGTATAACCTAAATCAAGAAACTCTTGATATCCAAAACTTTGGGTGTTTTATTTGTTTGAAGTCAAACTTGAAGTCAAAGCTTAGAGCATAGATCAAAATGCAAGGGAAGGAATGCATTAAAAAGATATTTAAGTTATGATTTTTAGATGCATCATCTAAATGCATATGATTTTAAGAAGAATGAAAACAAAGAAATCAAACTTAAATAAAAAAACCGATAACATTGAAAAGATTAACTAATAGGTCACTCAACTGCATACTTCTACTTATCACTTTCCATCACATTAATAACAAATCATAACTGTTGTAGTCTAATGATTTGAACTCAGAATTAAGAACATATTATCCAAAATTCAAGAATAGGCAATGCTACGATGAATTGAAATTAAAAGGTCAAATTTAAATCAACACCAATAACACTCAAAAGGTTAAGCAATAGATCACTCAACTGCATATTTTCACTTACCACTTCTTATAACATTATTCCTAAGTATTGACCTTTATTGATTTAAAGTCAAAATTAAGAACATTCAAAATTTATGATCCATACCTTAAAGTCAAATTCACTAGCATAGATAAAAAATGCAACAGAAATAAATAACATTAGCATCCATGAATCATAAGGGTACCCAACCATCCATTTGAGCCAAATAAAGTCAAACTATTGTGTCATATTTATTTGAATCTCATAATAAAATGATACAACTCCAACCAAATAAAGCAAATTTCTTCTGAGTCATGAATTCTACAACAATGGAAGTATGAAACTACAATTACATTCCCAAAAGTACAAGAACAACACATAATCTTAATTTCTTTCGGTACATATCACAAAAATCAATTCTTCATCGTGGGATTTCTTTCTGTTTTTCAACCATCTTATCATCATTACCATATATAAAAACAAAGATCATGCAGATCAACACAAACAATCATGTGAATAACAAAATGAACAAGAATTTGAGAATAACTTTACCAAATCTTTAGAAAATTCCATCCAACGGTATCAAGATTCAATGATCGTTCTTCTTCCCCGGACCATAATAGCTAAGATACCACCTCACAAACTTCTTCAACCCTGTTTGAAGATCTGTCGTTGGCTTATAACCAAACTCCCTTTGAGCAAAACTAATATTCGCGTGTGTAAACGGTACATCACCATTCCTAGGCAACTTCATCACCATTCTTTTCGCTTTCACCTTCAACAATCTTTCCAAAATACTCACAAGATCCGACACAGGAACAGGTGATGTATTCCCCAAATTAAAAACCCTCAATTGTGCATTCCCTTTCTTCTTCCCACCACTTCCAGTACTCTTCTCAGCAGTATCCAAAGCACCCAAACAACCTTTCACAATATCATCAATGTATGTAAAATCACGCGCCACAGTCCCATGATTCGCGCCTTCAAAGATTGGAATCGATTTCCCCTTCAAAATATCCCTAGTGAAAAAGAAATAAGCCATATCTGGTCTCCCCCATGGTCCATAAACAGTAAAGAACCTCAAACCAGTTAATGACAAACCATAGATATGATTATAAGTGTGTGCAATCTCTTCACCAGCTTTCTTTGTGGCTGCATATAGACTCGCGGGTTGATCCGTTCGATCTTTTTCAGAAAAGGGTATCTTTGTATTCAACCCATAAACAGAACTAGATGATGCCCAAACTATTGCAGGTTGTGGATTAGCATCTTTACAAACTTCAAGAAGATTAACTAAACCAGCAATATTACTATGAACATATGAATTTGGATTCTCCATTGCATATCTAACACCAGCTTGAGCTGCTAAATGCATAACATGAGTAAAAGGGACTACCTCAAAGAGTTTCTTGAGCAATGCGACGTCGTTTATGTCACCTTCAACAATGAAAATCCCACTTCTTTCAAGTAAAGCTTGACGAGCTCTTTTGAGTGATGGATCATAGTAATTGTTGAAGTTATCAAGACCCACAACACCATCACCACGGCGTTTCAGGGCGGCGCTGACGTGGGTTCCGACGAACCCGGCGGCGCCGGTGACCAAAACGGATAACCCATTTGAGGACCGGATCTTGCCCGATGATTTGACCCGTTTTTCCCACCCGGGTCCGCCCCAAGATGTGGTTTTTAAAGATCTGCGAGAGAGATCTGAAGGGATCGAGTTTGGTGGAGATGTTGATGGTGATTTGAAGAAGAAAACAACGATTAACCCCATGAAAACAAAGCTCCAGAATGTGAGTTTCGCTAGTGATGAATAGTGCAATCTGAATCTATGAATGTATGAAGCTTTCTCCATCTTGAATTTCCCAGGTGTTGATGGGATGTTATCCATGTGAGATGAGGATAGCTTCATGATCTTCAAGAAATGAAGAACACCCAAATGTTATTCCACCTGATTCTTAAAGAAAGTTGTGGGGATGAAGGGTGATTTGCAGGTTGGAATAAAGGAGAAGATAAAAAAGAAGAAAGAAAAGGGCTGTTTGTGGTGACTTTAGTTTTCTTGTTTGTTTTGTGAGGGTATCTTCTGGTTTCTTGGAGAGATTGATTGTGGGTTGTAGATGTAGTGAGATTAATTGTGAAAATGGTGATGATGATAGAGAGAAGGAAGATGTGAGCTGTAAGGATCTTGAGATGAATGTTAATGGAGATTTAGAGTGGACTAATTGCATTTAGTCAAAGTCAACAGTGATGTGTGATCAAGGGTTAGGAGGTGTATAATTTTTATATTAACAAATTTATAAATTTTTCTTGGATAAATCACGATTGCATCTTGTCAGATTTAAACTTCTAACTCTTTAGTTGTAAAGTATATCACTTCTCATCGGACGTCTGCATAATTTTATTATTATTGTTGTTGTTTAAATCTTATAGTTTTGTTTTAACAAAAAGTTAACCTCTCGATTAATCTAACTTAAGAAGGGAGTAATATAATTTTTAGTTATTGTTTTCTAATGTATTTTCTTAATCTAAAAGGATAATATTTGATAACTTTAATTTCTGTTTTCTGATATCTTCTTTTAGTTTATTGCTAATCTTATCTTGTAACTAGAATATTTATTTAGAAAGATGAAACATTAACTTTTAAAAAAAGTCATGCTCAAATGCTTTTAAAAACTACTTATTTTTTTTGAAAATTAAAAACTACTTATTTAGCCTTATAAACGAATTAATTGATGATATGTTTGGATAATTGTAAAAGGTTATTGTGTTTTAATACTATAATAAGCTCTAAAAGTAGGTTTACTCACCTTCTTATGACTATATATATATATAGGGTGGGGTTAATTTGAGAACCCCTCCTTTATGTCAAAACCCTTTAACCCATCCTGGTACCGTTGATCTGAAAAGGTAGTTTTGATCTAAGGGTCCTGATTATTTGTAATTAAATAAATATATGTTGCAGGTGTCAATTCCTCTTTGAAGGGTATGTACGTAATTTGGCTTATGCCTTGAAC
>BJCN01312526.1:0-13600 GCA_018326445.1 Flaveria brownii
AGTCCAGATCGACCACCCCGCTATTCCTTAAGATGTGGTCCTGTAGCTTCCAAGATTGAACCCGTGACGCCACAAAGGCGTATACCCCAACATCATGAGCGGAAAGGAGGCCTAACCCTCCGAAGCGCATCGGTAGGGATGCCAATCGCCATTGAAGATCACCGAAGAAAGGACCCTCACACACAACTATGTCTTCAATGGCTCCCCTAAGCCCTTTGTCGAAACATGACACCGCATCATCCATCATATGGGGTTGACATGTTCGTAATCCAAATAGCAACTTAGCAACCCCCATACAAGACCTGAGCAGGAGAAGTTCACTCTGGGGGTCCCTAAGGTAAGACAATAGTTTCATAAGATCAACCGCACACGATGCTCTACGCCCTACCAACTCCTTGATAAAGCAAGGATCTCGACTAACAGCTCCCCCAAGAAGCTTTACCCCTTTCTCCGGCCTACCGATCCCACGGGGGAAAAGCCCATCCTTAAGTTTGTCTCCATTACATGTCGGCCAATAAACCTCGGTCTTCTTAATATTAAGTTGAAGCCCCAATGAAGGCCCTTCCGAGCGGATAATGTCTAGCTATTGATTTCATTAAATGAACGGTGTTGATTTATGTTGTGGAAAGATTGTGACATAAAAGTTAAATATGTTATATGTATGGAAGGAAAAAGAGGAAATGAAAAGATGACATACATTTACTTTTAAATTTGAATAGAAGACGCTTTTTAATATTTTTTTTTAATTTCTCATCATATTTATATATATCTAATTGTTAACTTTGCTTTGTGAGTACGTATAACTGTATCTATCCGTACAAATGTTGAAACATGTGATACAACCCTGTTTACACATCATCTCATTTGTTTATTTTCTTTACATGTGGCCTATGTTCAAAACTATGTATCAAAACCATGTCTTCTAAAATTCTTCTAACCATAACCACCACCACCGCTGTCACCACCACGAGCTCCGCTAGCAACCACCACCACCATGAGCAACTACCAACAATCACCAGTCCACCACCAGCAACCACCACCCCACTATATTCCAACGTTTTTTTCCCTGTCTACCAAATAGTAGAAAGACTTATTTCATTCTCATTAGATAATCAAATAAGACAATGCAGTGATAATCATCAAATATTTCATTTCTTTGTATATTTCATTCATTTGTCATCCGTTTAATCCATGCTAAACAGACTCAGGAGTTACTCCACAAACCAATATATAATTAATCAACTTTCACAAGAAGAATATCCGTGGTCAAGATCTAATGTCGTCATGATGGATCTTACATGTATATCCTAGGATCGAATCTAATAAATTATTTTTGTTTTATTATGAATTTCTATTTTGTCACACAAAATGAAATGAACTAGAGTAAGCTTAACGATTTAGGTGATGAAATGAGTATTCTATCTTTAATTAATAACTTATATATACTTAAATTGTTTTAAAATAATTTTCGCTCTGTCAATCTATTTTTAAGTATATACTTATGTCCACCACAGGTTAAAACTGTTAGCTATTAAAAAAACACTTTTATTGCAAATCATAATCATAATAGCACACCGTAACAAGCACTTTCATTTATGTATATAGTTAAATAGTTTTAATATTCAATATAGACGTTGGTTGCTCCAAATGCAACAATTGTAAAATAAATTGAATGTCACGTGGTTTGGTTGGATTCCTGAGTCTAGGTTTGGTGTCACATGGATGATGTCACTCTAACGAGATTGCATCATGGTGTAAGCAATCATGTATGTTGTTAGGGAACCTCAAAGGGGCAAGGACAAAAAATGCCATCACAACAAAATTAGAGGGTTGAATTTGTCATAATGTAAACCTTCTAGGGTTTTAACGACTTTATAAATTTGACTGGTCACTGACCTATCATATTCATCACTCGAGTAAAGAATCTTGAGGCTCTAGGTTGTCATGTGCTTGATAGGAAGTTCGTGAATTAACAAGTCCCATTAGTCATGAACATAATATATATTATCATCATGAGAAAACTCATATTAAATAAGAAAATCTTCCGATCAAATCTAAAAACCTTTTTTTGTTATTGGTGATATTTGAATCCAAAACCTTATTACTTTTAATAAAATATTGAGTACTTCATCTCGACCGTTTGGCAAAAAGTTCATTGACCTTTCAAACTTAATGAAATACGTTTTAGGCGGTGTTGGTGTTCCAAAGAAAAGTTCCTCACACTACTCTTTGGAGGTTTTTAAGTTCTATCTATCTAAACCTTGTTTTATTCACTACTCTTTTTCTTTTGGCTTTGGCTATAGGGATCCCAGGATAACTATTTAAAATAAATTAGTTTCGGATTAAACCATTAATTTATCATTATCCTTGAAATCTTAATCCCGTTAATACAAAAGGATAAGAACATGGTACATGTCTCTGTTGTGAAAAATATTTAGTAGAAATTTACCAAACTATCTTATAGTTGTAATCATCGTACTTGTAGTTGAAACGATACAATTTTTCGTGAAAGAGTGTGATGCTTGATAATTAAAAATTATAACTAACTTTCAAAAGAGTTTCAATTAAATAACTCAAGTTTTAAAAGTGTTTTAATTAGGTCACTTAACTTTTATGTTTTTATATAAATTAAAAGTCTTAACATGTTATACTTTTTGTTTCCGTTAGAAAATATTTTTTTCTTTCTTTTGATATTGAGTAAACGATGACCTGAATTTTGGTTACTTTGTTTATATATATATATATATATATGTGTATATATATATATTCATAATTAACATGTTTTTTTTATTTTTAATATAATTTCATAATTGAAAATTCTGACCCCAAATCTTCTCCTCCGTTACTTTTTTGATATAAGAAATTTCGATGATGATTCGATTTGAACGTTAAGTGGTCCAATGTGAGAAAAATATACATGAGTGACTAAATTATAACACTTTTAAAATTTGTTTACTATTCTATGACATTTTCCCTAATTAAAACTGCAAGCATTTATTGAGCAACCTTCGGTCGAAACTTTGTCACTAAGCAAGAACACCTGCAGTAGTTAGCAAGAACTTTGTCTAACCGACTAAGAACCGTTGATCGCCACTGATCATCTACTCAACACAATTGTTGCTACTAATCATAATTCCCAATGAATTAATTTCTACTACTGTTTCATTTATACTAACATCACTAGTAAGGAACCAAACAATTACCAGAGCATTCAAATAGAGTAACACAAACTTTCATTCCCAGTGTGCGCTACTAATTGACTATCAATGTGACCATTAATCCATAGAAGACCCATATCAATTGGTTTGTGAAGAGACGCTCTATGATTTTCTAAACAAAGATCACAAGTTTGAGTTTCATTTGATACAATATACTTTATATAAGCCAAAGATTTTATCATAGTAGAACTTCAGTTGGTGGGTTACTTTGAAATGATAGGCGGCCGGGTCATGAAAACTGTCCGCATATGCAAGCGTGAGTGATATTTCGCTAATAAACCATTTGGATAGCCGAGTTTATAGTATCCGGTAACCGTTAAAAAAACTACTTAATAATTTTAGCATCGCAGACAACCATAAAGAGAATAATCAAATAATGTGGGCGGTGTGTACGTTTCTCGTCTTTAAAAGGTTTCTTTTAGCTACAGAAACGTAACCCATTAATAGTTAATAATTAATAATAATGAATCTATGGGTTGGTGGAGTGCTGGCCGTAAATACATGAACAAAAGCAACCAAAGTGGGCCCCAACCTCTTCCGAAAAACTAGCTGACGTGGCCGCCCTGGCCCACACCAGACTCTCAACATTAGCTTCTCTCATAACCCACCCGACACGTGTCACCCAAACACCGTTTCCAACACGATACGATAAATTCACCCCCGAGATTCTCAAATCTTCAAACATCACATCCACCACGTGTAAACATCAAACACCCCGAACCTCTGCCCTTCGGTCAGCCCGGGCAGCCAGGCCACCTGCCCGTTCACCTGGCACCCTCACCTTCTTCGACAACCCACCACTATATGTTCAATCACCACCTCCTCCTCTGAGTTCAACTACTCCGTACTATTATTATTACTATTATTATTACTACGGTTACCGTTACAATTACTATTATTGTTACCGTTACAGTTGCTATTACCATTATTATTATTTTTAAAATAATAATTTTTAAAGATGATCGTGGGGCGTTAGAATGAAGCGAGTTTACGGTAGTTTAAATAGTATGATGGTTAGCGATCGGAAAGATGAAGATGCGACGGCGAAATGCCGTGAGCGACGCCGTCGGAGGATGGCGATGAGGCGGATGGCGATGGTGTCGGGTTCGTCGATTGCCGCGGTTAAGGCGACGAGCGAGAATAATATATCGGTGTCTTCGAGCACTGCGGCGGCGATTATGAGTTTGACGAGTGTTATGGAAATGCCACCGCCTCCGGTTTACGGGGCGATGGCGGTGATCGGGCGGCAACGGGAGATGGAGGATGAGGTTTCGGTTCGGACGAACCTATGCCGGCCGGAGATTAATGGGTTCCGGCCGGTGCATTTCTTTGGTGTGTTTGATGGGCACGGCGGACGTCATGTAAACCTCGTATATATCTTTTCTCGCATTTTAGGATTTTAATTAATTCGTACATTTTCATGAGAATGTTTTGAATGACCATCGTCATACAAAGATATATGGAGTTAATCTCATTTTGTTATATTAAAGTTTGAATTTTCAGTAATTTTAGTTTAAATATTTGATTTATTTGTTTTACTACGAAGATAGATATATTTGATTTTCATGTCATGAGTAAACATTTTGAATGATCATCATGATATAAAAAGATCTTAGAGTTGATTTGATTTTGTTTGATAAAAGCTTTTTGGATTTTGATTAACATTCATCTAATATCTAACCATTCGTTTAAGTTTTGGTTAAAAGTTTCATTATATAGGGAGGTAATTTACGTTGAAACCGGAAGAATCGATGGAACTTTTACGTTGAAATCGATGGAACATTTTGAATGGATGTTTTAAACATTAATTTGCAAGAAAATAATTATTTTCGTTTCAGCCATAAGTTTTATTATTTAGAGGTCATGTATCTTGAAATTGAAGCTGATGAAACTTTTAAGAATTTAGTTAAAGTTTAAACATATACCGTGAAATAATTATTTTTGTCAAAATACGAGCATAACTCAATATTTTAATTGGTAACCAGAATTATGTAGTTGTTGTTGGAATGATTTGAGCAGGTATCTGCATTGTGTAAGGAGCATATGCACGTAATCATGGAAGAGGAGTTGATGCGTGTGAAGGTGGAGGGAGACGAGTCGAACCGCGATGGCGGATACATAGAGCTGTGGAGGTCTGCGATTAATCGGACCTTTCAAAGGATGGATGAGATGGCCTTGCGGTTGTGTGTGTGTGGTGCAGGTGATAGTAGTTCGGACATCTGTCGATGCAGTCCGCAGATGTCTTTCATGGGCTCGACCGCAGTGGTGTCTATCGTAGCCAAGGAATATATATTTGTGGCGAATTGTGGCGATTCGCGTGCTGTCCTCTGTCGCAATGGTAGACCCATATCGCTGTCCGTTGATCATAAGGTGAGTAGCGCACTCGAATTCGGAACTAATCGGTACCGAATTGAAGTAGTACCAAAAGTTCAAAAAGTCATGGGAACCTATGTTTATATGGGTTTGGAACATTGGTCATAACAGAGCTAGGGTTTCTTACTAGGTCAAGATATGTTTAATAGATAATAATAGTTAGACATCCTGATAGTAAAATGGTATTTTTTTCAAGTAAAACGTTTGTGAGTTCGAATATGAAGAGTACAAGTGTGGTTAGTTTAGGAGTATGGTATATGGAAAGAGTTGATTTACCTATTTAGTTTTACTTTGTGAACAGTTTTAATAATTTTGTATTAAAACCTTAATCAGACCCCTTAGTTTAAGGGGTTGGCATAAGATCATTAAACACATGCTTTTTTGAAAATTTTTATGGTTATTTTTGTTACATACCAATTTTTAATGCTCACCATACATATATACACACATTAACGGTTTTGTTACATGTCCACGTACATTACGATCCTACAGCCTGATAGGGAAGACGAACGAGCAAGAATCGAAGGTTCTGGTGGGCGAATCATGATCTCTGATGGAGCACGAGTTGAAGGAATCCTTGCCATGTCTCGAGCTATAGGTAATTCGCACTCCATATATATCACATCTAGTTCTGTATAGAAGTATAGAATGGTTTTAATCATACGCTGTTTTAAGAATGTTTGCATGTTTCGTGTCATGAATCTGACATAGGTTAACAAGGTAATGTGTTTTATGGTATGTTTGTTTAATGAAATCAGCATCGACAATAGCAAAGTAAAAAAAAGTGATCATAGACACATATCATAGCTCGTATTCGGTTATAGACTCCTATCATACACACTTGCATAAAAGTTTGAAGATACCTTCCATAAGATGAATATTAGAGAAGAGAACTAATATCCATACTAATATAGGAACATATGTTTGCTAGTTTCTATAATAATCTTGAAGTGTTAGAGATAATGACTTGCTGCGTTTCTGTTCAAATCTTTCTTAATTTTTTTACACTCGCTTTAGACGATGGTATATTAGTAGCTCGATCTAGGAGCGTGATATACCTAATGGAACGGTTTCTTGATCAAGTTTAGTGTTTTTTTGCATGAACAGGAGACAGGCTTCTAAAACAGTGGGTAATATCTGAACCAGAAATCTCGATCACAAAACGGGAAGCTGGACACGAGTGTTTGATATTGGGTAGTGACGGATTATGGGATGTTTTGTCGAGTGAATTGGCGTGCAACATAGTACACGAATGTCTCCAAGAATACATGAGTTCAGGTGTCGAGCGTAGTGGAGAAGAACCGCTTCCTTCTAGAAGCGAGTCAGCAGCAACGTTACTGGTACGTCTTGCTTTGGGGCGTAGGAGTGCCGATAATATCAGTGTCATGGTTATAGATTTGGGTGAGGTGAAGTGAAATTACATAAGAAATAGAAACATTAGATTTGCATTTTGTTATCAAGTGTAAATAATGGTTAGGGATTTTGATATAAGGTTGCAAGTTTGATAAAGGTTACATGGTGGTTAATTAATATAGGTTTAATTACTCGTAGCTCAATAACCATTCCTCTACATGGAATGTCCCTTGAGTAGCAAAAGTGTTTGCAGATGTTTTTTAATTTCTAATCATATCATGTTGCGTTACGTTAGGTTGAGATATATGAGTATATCGGATATTGAGGAACCGAATAGCCGAGTAAGCGGCTAGATCAGTCTAGGCGAAAGGGGCCGGTTAACCTGGGCCTGATAGAATTCAAACATAACGGCACTGATTTGTTTATTGAAAAGTGATAGATCAATTACACACTAATCACATCTACTTATACTAGTTAGAGTTAACTAACTATTTACATTTATAACCCCTGCACTTATACTAACTAAACAATTCAAGTACAAACATTATTACAAACTAAATGAAAGAATTGAAACTAACAATCACCCCCTAATTCTTTCATGGATCCAACACCAAGCAATTTCTTCATATCACTGAACTTTAATCTAGGCAAAGCTTTAGTTAGAATGTCTGCCTTCTGCTCTTCCCCACTTATATGCTTGACTACCACTAGACCCTTTTCAACACAACTTCGGATATAGTGATACCTAACATCAATGTGCTTCGACCTTCCATGAAAGACTGGGTTTTTCATCAGCTGAATAGCTGACTTGTTATCAACATAGATCACAATAGGACCTACTTCACATCCAGTTAATACTTCCAAAACACCCCTTAGCCACACAGCCTGCTGAGCAGTTGCAGTAGCTGCAATAAACTCAGCTTCACACGATGACAAAGCAACTGTCTCCTGTTTTTGGCTCACCCAACTGATAGGACCTGCTCCATAATAAAACACCATACCAGTAGTGCTTTTCCCATCTGCTTTAGTTGGAGCATGTGAACTATCACTAAACCCAACTAAGTCACCAACACCTCCATTCTTGTACCAAATCCCATGGTCAACTGTACCTTTAAGATACCTCAAAATATGCTTTACAGCATGCCAATGAGATGATCTTGGCGACTCCATGAACCTACTTGCAATTCCCACAGAATATGACAAGTCAGGTCTTGTTTGTGTCAAATACCTTAGACACCCAATGAGCCTCCTATACAATGTAGCATCCACTGCATCTAGTTCTTCATCCTTTCCTAGTTTTAAACCAGGATCCATAGGAACTTTTGTTGGATTACATTCCCACATTTTATGCTCCTCTAGTATCTTCTTGGCATATCCTGACTGACACAAGAAAATTCCCCTTTCTTCTTGTTTAACTTCTATTCCAAGATAGTAATTCAACTGTCCTAGATCAGTCATCTCAAATCTAGATCTCATCATGGACTTAAAATCTTCAACCATTCTAGAACTAGATCCAGTTACTATCAAGTCATCAACATATACACCCAAGATTACTGTTTCATTCCCAACTTGGCTTTTATAAACAACATGCTCTTGTTGACATCTTTCAAATCCAAACTCCAATAAGGTAAAATGTAACTTCTCATTCCAGGCTCTAGGTGCCTGTTTAAGGCCATACAGAGCCTTTATGAGCTTGTAAACCATTCTTTCCTTACCAGGCTTCACAAAGCCTTCAGGCTGTGATACATACACATCTTCCTTCAGATCTCCATTCAGAAAAGCAGTCTTTACATCCAAATGATGCACCTTCCATTTGTTCACTGCTGCTAAGGCTAATATCAGTCTCACTGTTTCTAGCCTGGCCACAGGTGCAAACACCTCCTCATAGTCAACCCCAAATCTTTGTACATAGCCTTTTACCACTAATCTGGCTTTATGCCTAGTGATCTCCCCCTCAGCATTCTTTTTCAATTTAAACAGCCACTTAAGCCCAATTGGCTTCACATTCTTCGGACACTCAACCAGGTTCCAAGTCTTGTTCTTCTCTATGCTATCCATTTCATCCTGCATAGCTTTGTTCCACTCAGGATCACCTTTTGCCTGCTCATAAGACCTAGGTTCTTTGATCAATAGTAATTCAGATTCATTGAACATGGGTGGTTCAAATGGAATCTGCTCCAATACATCTGTTCTATCAAGAACATTATTTAGGCTTGTAAAACCTCTGGGTGGTGTATCATCATAAGTAGACCTAGGAATCTGTTCATTATCTTCAGGATTCCCTTCATTTCCACCCCCTGAATCTACACTATCATCCTCTGATTCATGATTAACAGTGGAGTAATCTTGATGATCCTGACCTTCACTGATTGAGGGTTCATTTCCTTCCAGTACTTCAGGGTGGTTTGACACAGCTGGTACAACATCACTTTGACTAGAACCAGTAGTTTGCAACCCAAATTTAGCATACACCTGATTAGACACATCAGGGTCAGTTCTTTCCCATTCCCAAGGTCTCCCTTCATCAAACTTGACATCCCTGCTCACAATCAATCTTCCTGTCCCTGGGTTATATAACCTGTAGGCTTTGGATCCAGGCTCTATACCCAAATGGACCACAGGGATACTTCTGTCATCTAGCTTCTTTACTTGATGACTAGGGACCTTTACATGTGCCTTGCACCCAAAGACCCTAAGATGCTTGATCTTTGGCTTTCTTTGATAAAGACCTTCATAGGGAGTGATGCTTTCTAAGGCCTTGGTTGGGCTCCTGTTCAACAGGTAGATTGAGTGCCTCACAGCCTCAGCCCAGAAGTTCAAAGGCATGTTCATGGCCTTCAACATGGATCTAGTCATCCCCATCACAGTTTGGTTCCTTCTCTCCACAACCCCATTTTGTTGTGGAGAGTATGGAGCTGTTAAGTACTTTCTAATCCCATCCACATCACACAATTGCTCAAAACTTCTTGATGTGAACTCTCCCCCTCTATCTGTCCTCAAAGCCTTGATAACATAGGAAGTTTCTGACTGAACTTGAACTTTAAAGATCTTGAATGCCTCAGGTGCTTGATCTTTTGACTTCAATAGGTAGACCCACATATACCTTGTACAATCATCTACCAACAGCATAAAGTACTTATTCCCTGCTGGTGTAGGTGGGTCTATGGGGCCACATAAGTCTGCATGTAACAGTTCTAATGGAGTCTTGGCTCTGAAGTTACTTGAATTTGGGTAGGAGTGGCTTCTTTGCTTACCAACCAGACAGCTTTCACACAGCTGAGCTTTGTGGTTGATCTTGGGCATTCCCCTCACCATATTCTGCCTGGACATCTTGTTGATGGACTCAAAGTTCAAGTGTCCCAGCCTTGCATGCCACATCCAGGCTTGGTCATGCATGGCTGTCAATAGGCACATAGGAGGGGTCACTGTAAGCTTGATCTTGTAGAGCCTATTCTCAGATTTCTTCACCTTCATTAGGACTCTGCCACTTTGTTCATAGACCCATAGAAGACCATCTTGCATTAACACTTTACAGCCAACTTCATCCAACTGTCCCAAACTGAGAATGTTGCTTCTCAGGGCAGGGATGTAGTAGACATTAGTCACTACTCTATGTTCCCCATTGCTACATTGAAAGCAAATGGAGCCCCTGCCTCTGATCACAACCACAGACCCATCCCCAAACTTCACCTTGCCAGTTATGGCCTCATCTAACTCAGTGAAGTGAGTTTTGATGCCAGTCATATGGTTGCTAGCCCCATTGTCTAGATACCATGTGCATGAATCTCCTCCATTTGGTAAGTTCTTCGGGAACACACTCTGTTCCTCAAGAAGACCCATATCCAGCTTTGCCATTAACAATGCTGGTTCATGATCTTCTTGAGTTTGAGATAGGTGTGCCTCCTGATCACTTCTTCTTGGGGCTCTGCATTCACTTGAAAAATGCCCCAATTTGTCATAATTATAGCACCTTAGAGTTCTTTTATCTTTCTTAGAGATGTTGCCACCTCTATCATTGCCATCAGGGTTGGATTTTCCCCCTTTGCCATGTGCATATCTCCCTTTTCCTTTGCCCTTGTTTTTGTTTTCCCACCCATTAGACCCGCCTGGTCTTGAACTCAAAGGCCTGGACTCATTCTTGGTCCTCTCCTGCCATTCACTCTTAGTCAAGAGTAGATGGCCACTTGAATTCTTCCCATGGGTGGTAGGCTTCAATCTCTCTTCATAAGACTTCAATCTTCCCACCAATTCCTCAAATGACATGTTGTCCAACTCCGAAAATTGCTCTATGGCAGCCACAATAGGCAAGAATCTTTCGGGGGCAGCTTTCAAGAACCTTCTAACTTGTTTTGAGGAAGACACAGTCGTTCCAAGTACTCTGTATCTTGACACTAGTTCGCCCATCTTTCCTGCAAACTCATCTATAGACTCAGTCTCACCCATGCGCAACAATTCAAACTCATGATCAAGAGTTTGAATTCTGGCCTGCTTAGCTCTGTCTTCACCTACGTACCGTTTCTTAAGGGCATCCTAGATGTATTTTGTCGACTTGAATGCGGCCACCTACATGAGTACCTCCTCAGGCAGGGCTTGGAATATGAAGGCCTTTGCCTTCTTGCCAAATTTGACATCCACCGTAGCCTCGGTGGGAGGTTCGATGGCATCCCAGATCCCCTGGGCATCCATGAACGCCTCCATCTTGATCGCCCAAGAAGTGTAGGTTGTCGGAGTAAGAATTGGGATCTTGAACGCGATTGAATCGCTGGTGTCCCTCTGCACCATTTGTCTGTCTTCGTTCGCCATTCAATTGAGTCGGGATGGTGGTCTTCACTCGTCGGATTGGATCGCCCCGCCGAATTGGAACTCTTCCGAAGGTAGTCGAATTCTTCCGAAGGTAGTCAGAAAAATCTTCCGAGAGTTCGATTGCAATCCGCTTGATCGGTGGTGAGTTCTTCCGAAATCGTAATCGAAGAAGGAGGGCACAGAGATTGGATCAAGAGCCTATTCACGCTCTGATACCAATTGATAGAATTCAAACATAACGGCACTGATTTGTTTAATGAAAAGTGATGATGAATTACACACTAATCACATTTACTTATACTAGTTAGAGCTAACTAACTATTTACATTTATAACCCCTGCACTTATACTAACTAAACAATTCAAGTACAAACATTATTACAAACTAAATGAAAGAATTGAAACTAACATGACCTTTCATGTGTTCTCTTTTTGTTTATAAATCAAATATTCACGCATAAACACAAAACACTAAGAATCTGAATGATATCCTTGTCAGTGATCATCTCAACTTATTTAGGTTTTGTTTATGATGTTTGTGAGTAATCGTTGACAGATTACTGATAAATGTTTTATTTTTTGTTAAGATATTTTAAAAAGTTTTTTGAATTGTGATAAGTCTATCATTAGTTATACTCGTTATTCTAGCAACATTAAGTAATTACATGATCTCTCTTAAGGAACTTGCCTACGTACCCGATTAGAAGATTGCAAATCATGTCTGCCTCTCAGCTCTTGCGGATTCTCCAAACCCTTCCAGCATGTGATGACGATGAAAACTGGTAAACTTATTTTGGTTTTGTTCCCAATAAGTTAACACATTTCTTGCATATTACTCTGAATGTGTTATGCATTGCATCTCTGATTTTGTTCTTTTTCTCAAGTTAGACTAGCATTGATGCTCTTAATTTACATATCTTTATCGAAGAATTTGTATTGTATGCGCGGTTCTAAATAACACTTCATTTGAATTCAACAGTGCTTTCAACAAAGATGAGCTAAATACAAGCATGAATAAAAGCTTTAGGTGTACAAATCCCTTTTTGTCTAAAGAAAATGATAACCAAGTTAACTTCTGGAACAGTGGGCCAGAACATGATCAAACCAGTAATCATGATGCTCATATCGCGCTTAGAAAGTCTTTATCAGCACGCGACATTCATCCACATTTGTTAGAAAATGCCTCTAGGTTTCGCGTTGATAAGCATTCAGTAGAATATGAATTGCCCGAATTGGTAGTATGCTATAAAGAGAGTGATTTTCATGTTAAGGATGTGTGCATTGATGAAGGAATACATCATGATCATGAAACTATTTCAGTTCATAAGGATAATAATTATGAAGTTTTACCCAATTATGTTCCTGTGGATGGAGATGATGATGATGACATGATTGATGCGAGTCTTGATACCGAGTTTCTTAAACATGAATGGTTAAGAGGTTCAACCATGGCATGCTGTTCTATGGATGTTGAGTTAAGTTCATCTATCCAAAATGCAACCAATTTACAAGATGATGTCTCTCCTGAGCAACAAGATTGGTCACGAACACCCTTTGAATTCCCTGTGTCATCTAACATTTACCACGATGATATCAATCGACATCCTCTTCAGGTGCGTACTACCAAATAGTTGCATAGTTCATATTAGACTTTAAAGGTGGAAAAATGGATGTCCTTGGTAACATGTAAACTATGTAAAAAGAAAAAAAAGAAGATATATTTTATCCTAAATCTTTTCTAAATAATCAGTTTATCTGATACTGTTAAAGTGGTTATATTATTTCGGTAATAACGGATTTAAAAAGCATCAACTAGAGGTGGCAAAATGGGTGGGTTGGATTGGGTTGTTTGTT
>BJCN01312527.1:0-17110 GCA_018326445.1 Flaveria brownii
TGATAAATTCCAATTCCTTTATAATGTATTGGCATCGGAAATGCATTTGGAATTTAAATTCCCTTTATAGTTTCCAATTCCTTTGAATTCCAAAACATTTGGAAAATATTGAATTCCAAATGCAATTCCTTTGAATTACAATTCAAATTCCAATTTCAATTCTAATTCCAACAAATTCCGCGAACCAAACGCCCCTAAGTATTTTACTCATAGTGAGACTTAAACTCGTGACCTTCCTTTATTTACATGTCATGTGTATCTCACCTTAATCAATTGAGCTAAAAATCATTAGTAAATAAACTTATTTACTGCATCTAGTTTTCTACACTCGATTTCCTTGATGTGGGTCATGTTTATATGGTCCACTTAAAGCATACTAGCAAATTGCTTTATTGTCAGATTGTTTGTGTGAACTAGTTTTTTTACTGGATGATAAAATATATATTACAATAGACCCAACTCATTCAAATTAAATTTAGGTCATTTATACTGTCGAATAATCAAAACATATTGTATAATCCTATTCGTTTCCAAACAAAATTTACATTGAAACGTAGAACAACTCGAAATGCAAATAGAAAAGTCCTATTTTAAATTATTAATTTAAATGTAAGCCTGTGCGTTGCTTCGTAGTTGTATGATTTAACCTGTGCGTTGTGACGCGCATGTGAACTACGTTACGCACGTGCAGCCTAATAAAAGAAAAAGTAATTTAATGAAATATATTAGAAAGTGAAAGAAAAAAAATAATTTAAATGAAAATAATGTAAGGAAAGTAATAAAAAAAGGCCAAAAAGAAAAATTACAAGACCTGCTACATTTATTTAGACACCAACCAACAGAACCACTCCAACATTATAGGTTAATATGAAGAAGAAAATTATTTAACAAAGTTTAAACTAGGCCCAAACAAGAAAAAAAAAGAAAGAAAATGAGTTGAGGACTTATGATTACGTGACACGTGACAAGACCGGTGGACCCCTTGATAAATGAGTCTATTGTTTTATAATACATGAAAGGTTTTTCTAGATCTTACTATTTCAAGTTCCTACAATAACTTGCTGTGATTGGATTTTAACATGTAAGTTTGTTTTATGTAAATATCATTCGGTTACTAACGTGGATCATATTAGTGTATGCTTGATTTGAGTATAAATTAGATACAAGGCTCACGGTGAAAATTATGAAATAGCAATCAAACTTTATAAATCTTTTATTTTGATCTATCAAGTTTTTCATAGGTACAATTATTATGGAACTCTATATAAGTGGTCAAACAATCTAATGAAACCATTATAGAACTTGCAACTGCTTAATAATCTTTGTTCCTCAATCGGTTAATATGAAATGTTATTTTATAAGGGTGAGTTAAAACTACATATAAAAAACTTTTATAAGGGTTTATTAGATTTCCCAAACGGGGCAAACCCTTGTAGGGTGTCATGTAGACATCCACACAAGACCAATTTTCACGAAAGACCTAAAAATTTCTAATCGTTTATCTATCGTAACTTGATCAACTACGTACATTTTATCCAAGAATACTAAGAGAATTTAAATTAAGATTCTTTTAACCAGTAGAGTAAGTGATTTTGACATAGCATTTTTGTTTTGTTTGTAATTATAGAACTTATCATTTTACTAATAAATTTAGTTCAAGTACACATTTTCGCTTGCCGTAAAAAACTTTTAAAACCTATAGATCGGTGCCTAATTATCGTCAAAGTACCATTTTTCTTTTATAATACAATGTTGAGAAGCTATGGACACGTATTGCATTTTAGTTTATGATTAGACTATTAACGGTTTCTATTTTTAACTTTTTTTAGAATAACAAATATATGATTCTGTTTTAGAGGATAACTGTTATCTTAATCGGATCCACCTATTCGTATCACAACTAGTACCGCACCCCAAACCCCCTCCCCCCCCAAGGAGAAAACTCATTGCTAAAAAAAACGTTGACTCAACTCTGAGCATTTTGCTTAGATTGAGACTTAAACTCACAACCTCCCATTATTTACATGTAATGAATACATTACCTTAACCAATTGGGCTAAGTATCATTGGTTTCTATTTTAACTAAACTTTAGCTTAATATATATAAGTTTTTTTAGTACATATGTTTATTATTTTTAACATCAATTCATAGGTTTTCCAGAATAAATAGGTTATAACTAAACCCGCAATAAACAAATCAATTATTAATAGTAGCTTAAATGATAGAAGACAACATAGATATATCAAAACCGATTACATAATAAAATAAAATAAAATAAATTATCTACATTCAATAATTTAAAACTATTAATAAAATCATGATTTTCACAATAATACAACTTTGAGTAAACTACAATTTTTTTTATCCTTTATAATAAACCAAATTATAGAATGGTCATTTTTTTAAAAAAAAATACACCTTTTACTCTTTATGTGAAAAGTTCTTATGTTTACATTTTTTTACTCACTGATGTTAATATCAGGGGCGACTCAATCATTTTGGAAGCCCAAAGCAAATGAAAGATTCGATGCCCTTTCTCATATTCGATTGTTTTAAAGCTTATGTTTGCAAATCACTCAAATGCAATCAAACACAAATAATTCTTCTGTAAGTATAACAAATCAAACCAGCAAATACCAAATTAACATTTTAGCTAGTAAATTAGTACACAAAATGAGATTAGAGTGATGGAATGTAAGGATGTTTGGATGTGCACTTATACTAGTTTCCTTCATTTTGAACTAGTAATAAAATTGCTCATTATTCGAAATATTTAAATAACAGAATTTTCAAAAACAGAGACCAAATTTCATTTTGGATGAGTGATGATTAGGACCCACATGGAAGATAGAAGCAAAAGTGCATAAACCAGATATTAAGATTTCTAAACCGTAGTACCAAAAGAAAGATGATTAGAAATCGAAACAGAATATGATATATGTTCTTCATTCATTGCCACTAAATTCACCGTCCACTTATGTCAGCTTCTCTGGTGACAATTGATGACTTAATTTCACTAAGAACATAAACCTTTATCAATGAATTCAGCACCCAGAGCTAAGGACTTCACCTGTTACAAACACCTTTACAGTTAACTCATCTTATTGTACATAAGAGTATTTTAGTTTTTGGAGTAACTTTGTAAAATGGTAACCAAGTTTTAAAAGTATTCTAATTAAGTAACTCAAGTTTAAAAAATATTCCAATTATATCACTCGGTTTTCATGTTTTATTTAAATTATAAGTTTTAACATGTTTTTTTTGTATGTTTTTATTTTTGTTTCAATTAGAAAATATGATTTTCTTTTTGTTGATGTTAATGTAAAACGGTGATATGAACTTTAGATAATATTTTTATTGTCTAATATAATTAAAATAAATTTATATTTTTAAATATAATATTATATATTAAAATTTCCTACACGTACGTCTTCTCCCCCATTACTTTCTTTATGCAAATTTTTTTTATAATAACTCGATTTGACGGTTTAATAGTTCAATTTAAAAATTTTTCTTTTGGGTTGATCCTAATACTTTATACAAACCATACATATATTTGTCAATTACATCAAAATAGAAGGTAGACGGGCAACAACCTGCGCCACCATCCCTTTCTGAATTGCAAATCCTAACCTTCTATATATATTTAAAAATATATATAGATAAATAACTAAATTAAAACAATTTTAAAACTTAATTATATTAGCCTATTCTGTTACATTCTCCCTTAGTTTTTTCACTCTTATAGGACAATTTCTGTTTTGTTAGTTGCTACTATTATTATTAATTAATATCAATAATAACATCCTAAACACGAGGTCAAATCCGTCATTCCAAAAAAAAACCAAAACCCTAGATTGGTTGAACCTGAACCAAAAAGCCACCACAACACCAATGAGAGGCTTGTACGGTACAACCTCCATCTGCCCACCTGCCACGTGTAACCCTGCTAATAGACGGTGACGTGTCCACGTAACCGCACCCCCCCCTTATAAGAACCTCACCCTCCGTCCTCATCCATTCTCCAATTCGTTATCTTCTCTCTCATAAACCCCCACACACACTTAGTGTGAAACCACTGTGTGTGCCTCATACTCACCTAGGTTTTCATCGATTCTCAGATTCAGATTGATTTCAATAGATTTCATCTTTGTTTCTTGTTAATCGTTGTGTTGATAAGTGCTGATTGGTGTTGGTAAGTGTTGTTGTGTTGATTGCATCCTGTCTTGGCTCGAGATCTGAGCCAAGAGCAGAGGGGGAAGAAGGTGAATCTGTTCGATTTGATAGCGTTTATCTGTAAGTGAAGGGAATAAGCGATGGATCTGATGTTTTTTTGGATTTGATTTTGGTTTAGTGTGATTTTGGTTTGGTTTTTGATGTAGGGTTTTGAGAGGGGATGGCGGCGCCGTTGGAGGGGTTTTTGACGGAGGAGCAGAGGGAGGTGTTGAAGACGGCGACGCAGAGTACGGAGGTGCTGTCGTCGTCGCCGAAGTCGCCGTCGTGGTTGATGGCGGAGCATCAGATTAAGGCTCCGGCGGGGGAGAGGGCGCCGAATGTTGGGATTGCTGTGAGGCATGTTCGGAGATCGCATTCGGGGAAGTTCGTTAAGGTTAAGAAAGGTGTGTGTGATTTAGTTTCAGTTTTGTTTCAGGTATTGGTGTTTTGCATAGTATTGTAGTCGGTACTGATGTAGGATTGAATTGCTATTTGCTTCAAATCTCGTTTTAGAGTAGATAACTGATGTAGTTGAAACAATAGGTTCTGCTCTTTGAACTTGTGCAATTAAATCCGAGTCGGTTTGATGTTATAGACTATAAAGGTGCAGTTAGTCTGCAACTCTTGTGTTGTGTATGTTTGTTTAAGTGGTTTTTTAGTATCTGAGAGGCTGAAGATAGAAAACTGTGAAAAGAGGTAAATGGTATCTGGATTGGGGAAGCATGATGTTTCGTCATTCGTGTTTCGTATCTGATAACGCTGTTAGAAGATTTAGATTCAAAATTTGTTTATGCTCTATGTATATTTAAAGTCCTGCTTTTTTCTCCAACTTTGTCCTGTGAAGTTATGATGTTTAATTAGTATCATGTAGCTTTTAGGAAGATTATGTCATGGTTTTGTCATATATGGATCTTTATGACTTATGAGAAGCGTTAGATGTTAATCATGGTGTCATTTTTTTAGGATACTAACATTTTATTATTAATAAGAACATGATGCTTATTAGGAAGAGTGGAATAATGGATCAGGCGGTATTATCAAAGTCTTCTAGCCTTCTTTATTGTTTGATCTGTTGTTTTACTCTTTTTTGTTTGGTTTGGCATCTTTCTCTTTATAAGTTTGAGCTGATTGGTACGTTTGGTCCTGCTTTTTTTCTTTTTTAAGTGTAGCTTTAAATGCTAATAATATACTCTTTTGCTGACCGACTCTGAAATCAGATGGTGGTGGTGGTAAGGGTACCTGGGGAAAGCTACTTGACACTGATGGTGATACTCATATTGATCGCAATGACCCAAACTACGATAGCGGCGAGGTAATATTTTTGTCTGCTGGATCCAATAGATTTTTTTAATTTTCTTTTTGTAGCTTACCCATGTAAATGCCTGTGTTCATTTAAATCTAGGAGCCATATCAACTTGTTGGGTCTGCTGTTTCCGACCCATTAGATGAATACAAAAGAAAAGTGGCATCCATCATTGATGAATACTTCACCACTGGCGATGTGGACTTGACAGCATCTGAACTCAGGGAGCTCGGGTCATCTGAATACCATCCTTATTTCATCAAGAGGCTTGTATCAATGGCCATGGATAGACACGACAAGGAGAAAGAAATGGCTTCGGTTCTTCTTTCAGCTCTGTATTCTGATGTCATCAGCTCTACACAAATCAAGCAAGGTTTTTTTATGCTTCTGGAGTCTGCTGATGACCTGGCGGTTGACATACTCGATACAGTTGAGATTCTTGCTTTATTCATTGCTCGTGCTGTTGTTGATGATATCCTTCCTCCAGCCTTTGTGACCCGTGCCAAGAAATCACTATCAGAATCATCAAAAGGATTTCAAGTTCTTCAAACTGCAGAAAAGAGTTATCTTTCAGCCCCACATCATGCTGAACTAGTGGAGCGACGATGGGGCGGCAGCACTCACATCACTGTAGAGGAAGTCAAGAAAAAGATTTCAGATCTGTTGAGAGAATACGCAGACAGTGGGGACACTGCTGAGGCTTGTAGGTGCATCCGCCAGCTAGGCGTTGCATTCTTTCATCATGAAGTTGTGAAACGGGCTTTGATTCTAGCAATGGAGAATCGTGCAGCAGAGCCACTTATTCTGAGGCTATTGAAAGAAGCTTACGAGGAAGGGTTGATTAGCTCGAGTCAAATGGTCAAAGGTTTTGCCCGGTTGCGAGAAAGCCTTGATGACCTGGCACTCGATATCCCTTCTGCAAAGTCATTATACGAGTCTCTAGTCCAACTTGCAGTTGGTGACAACTGGCTTGATTCATCCATTTTGAACTCTAATGGAGACGGGCCGGTTACAGAGGCTGAAGATGATGAAAAACTAAGACGTTACAAAGAAGAAATCGTGAGCATAATTCACGAGTATTTTCTTTCAGATGACATACCTGAACTTATCAGGAGTCTTGTGGATCTTGGGTCACCTGAGTACAACCCGGTTTTCTTGAAAAAGCTGATTACTCTTGCTCTAGATAGAAAAAACAGGGAGAAGGAAATGGCATCTGTTTTACTCTCTACACTTCATATTGAAATCTTTTCGACTCAAGATATAGTTGACGGTTTTACCCTCCTTTTAGAATCTGCTGAGGACACGGCTCTAGACATACTTGATGCATCAAATGAGCTTGCACTTTTCCTCGCCCGTGCGGTTATTGACGATGTTCTGGCTCCATTGAATCTGGAGGAAATTGGGAACCGGTTAGCACCAAACTGCAATGGGAGCGAGACGATTCATGTGGCTCAGTCACTTATAGGCGCCCGTCATGCAGGTGAGAGACTCCTTAGGTGTTGGGGTGGTGGGACCGGGTGGGCAGTGGAAGATGCCAAGGACAAAATAGTAAAATTACTTGAGGAATACGAAACAGGTGGTGTTGTTGGTGAAGCTTGTCAGTGTATTCGTGATCTCGGGATGCCCTTTTTTAACCATGAGGTCGTGAAGAAGGCGTTGGTGATGGCTATGGAGAAGAAAAATGACAGGATGCTGGATCTGTTACAGGAGTGTTACAGTGAAGGTCTGATAACTACTAATCAGATGACCAAAGGGTTTGGTAGGGTGAAAGATGGGCTTGATGACCTGGCACTTGATATTCCTGGTGCTGAAGAGAAGTTTAAGGCTTATTATGAGCATGCTGTGGTTAGAGGATGGCTGGTTCCCGCGTGATGTGATATGATGACGTGGTGATGTTGTGGCGTTTTAAGGTACACATGAATGAAATCCTTGTTGGTCTTAGCTTATATGTTTTTATGAGTCTATTTGTTTATCTTACCAGATGTATAAAAATGGTTGTTTTTGGAAAACCTAGTTTAGGGTGAAAAGTCTGGATCTTGATACACTGCTGTTCTACTCATTTTATTTACTTATTTCTTAGGTTAGTGTTCATAAACCATTAAACCGTTGACTAATTTATGTGGTTTGGTTTACGGTTTGGAACTTGGAACCTGGCGTTTAGTCATTTTTATTTTACAGTTTCGTGTGCATATTATATTTATAAACCATCCTTACCAGTTTAAAACTTATAATACAAACCAACAATTAAAAAAAGACCCGGATGGTCCGACTAACACAGCAAACCGAACTGTGTGGTTTGTTGTTTCCTGAAACAAAATTTTCATTAAAACCAGTGAAAATGAATTGTGAACACCCAAAATCATCCCATGTCATCTTTTACCTTTCTGTCTTGTTTTCTGGATCACTGGATCAAGACCTCATCTGTGCTTAATTGCATATGATTCTGATGCTAAATTCCCACTTCGTACGTCAATTTGTTGGTTTAATTCCTCCCGCCGTTTTTACATCTCTGTTGAAATACATAAGAAACCACAACTGTTGCTGTAGCGAAACAGAAGTCTGCTTCAGTATGCAAGATCAAACCTTTCTTCCTGTTGATCACCTTTGAAATCTGATATCACATCTGCATTCTCACTCCTTTCTTCTGTTGATGACATGAAGCCTTCTGGTCAAAACATTAAAGCAACAGCCTAACCTTGAATGAGTAACTAAAATGTGACGATGGCGCTGCAATAAAAGCGAACCTGTTGTCTCAGATGATGCATACCATTTTTGCAGCCTCTGTAATGGAATTGCCTATGCTGCTGTTACAGACATAAGATAATGGACATATAGCTCTTTTTTAGAAAAAAGAAGAATCCTCAAGAAAAAAGAATCTAGGTTAAGGTAAATCCAAGCAATGAGCGGATACGTTTCATCTATAGCATGATAAATGAGTGGATTCGAGTCGCATTTTCGTTAGAATCGAATCGCACTGCATATAACAACTTTGACCTCTTTAGTAAAGGCCTAATCTATCAACATGTAACCTTAATGCAGGACACATCTATAGCACCCGATTTCTTCTCAGCCTTTGGCTTGTTTCGTTGCCCGCCTGTTTCGCTTAACTATGCTGTGAGTTTTTTACTTATAAAGAAGACTTGAGTGTGTGAAGATTATTGTGTTCAACAACTTTGAGGAAGAAATAATAACAGGCATCGCTACAATCGTTTCTTTTTGGTCACTAAGTTTAAGCAGCTCACCGTACAAGTTCACATCACGTGTTACACCCAGTTCTCTCTGTTTGATCGAGATCAGATATGTAGTTAGATTTTTACTAACATTGACCAAGCATGATATGTTGACTTTTGAGGTCAAAGTCAGCAACTTACAGTCTAAATTGGCATGGCATTTAACAAATGTTGCAAATGGGAGGATGTCGGTGAATCATTTTGAATCCATAAAGGTATAAGCTGACCCGAAAACTCTAAAATACGTCATGAATTTTGTCGACTGAAGTTTAGAGGTCTTCTCAACTTTAAGACAAATTTGTTTTTTGATATGTTGTTTGAAATGTGAATATCACTTCCTACGAAAGCTAAATTAACAAGTACTATTTGTTTTTAAAAAAATTAAATAGACGTAATTGTCTATTTTATGCTTCATGTTATCAAATTGGTGTCTGTTTGATATAAAAAATAGTATGCACCCACCCTTACGAGTGAGAATCAATGTAAGAAATGAAGATAGTCGGTTATAATGAAATAATATGTCATGTGATTAGAGACACTACCAAAGATACAGTATGGCTGGGTGTGATCTCTGGCAAGGGAGTGCGGCTTAGATGGAGCCAAGGCGTTGTACCACACCGCTTATAGAGGCAACGCAAGTGGTGACCCAAGCAGCCCTCCGTCGTCATTACAGAGAGAAAAGAAACAATCGACAACTTTAGAAATTTAATAACATTAAGTTTTTGTTTTTTTTACCATTATAAATATCAACATATCTTAATCCTTTTTACATACTTTCAACATTATAGAATCAAAGGTATATCATTTTACTCAAGAAAATGATCACACCCCACTTACAACAACAATCATTTATGTTGTTTCTCACCATCACCATATTACTCTAACTTGTATTTTCAACCTCCTCGGTTGATGTTTTCAGAGTTGAACCAACAATACAATTAACAAAGCCAACCCGATTCCCAAATTGACCTGGATTTCATCGAGACCCAATACGAGCCAATCAGTTCAGCTCTTGCTCAACCTTAGAATGCAAAGGAGGAAGAGGCGTTGGCACTTGCTTGGTTTGATGTGTTGGCGAATCCGATAACTAGTAACTTGCAAACTCCAGTGTCTTTTTAGCATAAGGTTACGAATCAATTTCACAAAATACTTACCATCAACCAGTCAATCATATCATTTCAACTACTGACTAAACTCAAAGTAGACGGATATAAAGCGAAAGGTGTAGAAGTTTGACGGCCTTTACAACAACCTCTATGATAATCGGAAAAGTATAGGTAATATAACAAATTTTAAGAGTTGCCGGTGATAAACAACGATTGAAACATCATGCTTTATTTCCCCACCTAAATGGTTAATTAAAATAACGCTTCAAAACAGACTAAGTCATCAGAGTCGAATGAGTACAACACGTGCATAATATGACATTGTAATGCAAATCTCAGCGCTTCAATTTTTTTAACGACGAATCTATTTTACTTCTAAATTAAACCATATTACATCTTGCTTGGATTTGAACCTAAGTACTCGATTCAAATACCGAGAAAGATCAACCCACATTGACCGATTGTAATGTAGGTCTCATTGGACTCTGAAGTGGCCAAGCCTTCAAGGCAGAAAAAATTGAAAAATATGGTTACTAGTGGTCTTTTTATATTTTATTATGTAATATTTTTATTGTCATTTGAAACTTTTGATTAATCATATATTTATTAGGTGATTATTATAAGATAAATTAAATGTATTAAAAACAGTAACAAGGTAAAGAGGGTTGTTAATGGATATGAATGGAATTCTTGAAACAAATAAATGAACACAGACCTATAAACATAGTATTTTATTGTTTACTAGTTTTAGAAAACCCGTGTATTACACGGGTTGAATAAAGAAAATATTAATATAATAAAACTTATAAAAAATAAAATAATATTTCAAAATATGATATGATTGAAATTACATATAAGTAACTAATATTAGTAATAAAACAGTGATATCAATATTTTATAACTTTGTTTTTAATTTTTTTTAAATAATACTTTGTTCTAAAACAAACCTTATAAAAATGTCATTTTTTAAAATATTTTATTACCATAACTCCTAAATTAAATTATTTTTGGTTTTTAAATAATTTACTTTTTAAAAATAGTAGTTTTATAATATATCATATTTTTAACAAAATTTAATATTTTAGAAAAAAATATTACTTATAAAAATTTATTTATTTCGAAATAACATTAATAAATTTTTTTTTTCTTAATTTATAAAAAAATATTTTAATCTAAAAAATGTTAAATAATATTATTAGTAATTAAGTTAATTATTTAATAGGAGAGAGATGCGGGAAAATTTTGGTGAGGAGAATTGTGGTGCTGACACGTGGCATACCAAGTTACTCTTTTATTATAATAGATAGATGTTCTTTTGTTAATAGAATAAACAAACAAACAAACCCAGTATATCCCACTCAAGAGTAGTGTCTGGGGAAATAACAACGCCCACCGTGAATGAATTTGTTTATGTTTATTTATGTTTGTCGTTAATATTTTAAGTGGACAAAAATGAAAATAAACAAAATTTTTATATATAAACCACCCTGATAACGTAAGAGAGCTCGAGCTCAATGCGTGTCAACATCAATGTCTAAGGGTTGGAGTCGAACTTAGGTAGTAAGTAATTTTAGTAGCTTGAGCTTAGTTCGTTATGAGCATGACTCATGGTAATTTCTACAAGTCTAGCTTGATTTGTTATAATTATGCTTTTTATTGATTTATGTATAATTATTTTTTAAACATTTAATTATAATCATATATTAAATCTAAGGGTGATGTTATTCTACAATGTGTATTTTTGTTACAAAGTATGAGAAAACACAATGAGGTTAAAAAATCATAAAAAAGATATATTTCACAATATAAATCGAATTTCAAAAAAGTAATTTGAAGTCTTTGTTCATCTCGTCGTCCTTTTTTAAATAAAAATAAAAAAAATCATTGTGTATTTTTATGACACAATGACGTCATTATGTCTTTCATATTCTCGTCGTCCTAAAATTTTTTTCATTGTGTTTTATTATGCGTTCCATTTAGGTCACTCATATTTTTATTTGTTTTAATCAAGTCACTAAAGTTTTAAGAGTGATCTAACTGGGCCACTAATACTTTTATTTGTTCAAATTAGGTTATTAAAGTTTTAGGAGTTTTATAATTAGGTCACTCATATTTTTTTATAATTGTTTTAATTCACAAATTTTTTAAAATAACTCATTTTTTTTATAAATATTGTCAACTTTTTAAAAAAACTTTAATTTTTTATTATTTATTGCAAATTTTGAATGATTTAATTAGAACAATACTGGAACTTTAGTGATATAATTGGGACAAAAACCTTACGAGTGACCTGATTGAAACAAAAATTTTTAAAAATGACTTAATTATAATAATTCTAAAACTTGATTACTATTTTTATAAAGTTACTCCTAAACATAACATTCCTCTCATATCAAGAGGGTATGCTATAGACGAGAGGTACATATAATCACATCATATATATAATTACTAAATAGTAATGTAAATTCAAAAAAGTTTAGATTGGTGTAAAAAGTTTAAAAAGAATTACAAACTAAAATATTATTTGACAAAAAACGGTCACTCCATCTTCACCTCCTACATTATTTATTAACCATGAAAAGCAACTCTTCTATCCACTCCCATTACACTCTGCAACCTGAAAATGCAAACCCTCTTAAACCCTCACCCAATCTCCTTCCTCCCCCCTAAACTCCCAAACCCTAAACCCTTCAAACCCCGTAATCTCCACCCAACCACCACCGGAAACCTCGCCGGCGCCGTCAAAGCCTTCACCGCCGACGAGTTCCCCGTCGACGAAGACTTCATCCAAAAATTCGGCCCCAAAGACGTCGAAACCGAGGACGAAGCCCGCCGCCGCAACTGGATCGACGGCGGCTGGGCCCCATGGGAGGAAATCCTCACGCCGGAAGGCGATTTCGCGCGCAAGTCCCTCAACGAAGGTGAAGAAGTCGCCTTACAAAACCCTGAGTCAATCGAATCGTTCAAGATGTTACGCCCTAGCTACAGGAAGAAGAAGATGGAGGAGTTAGGGCTGACGGAGGATGAGTTTTACGCCAAGCAGTTTGAGATGAAGGGGGAGATTCCGGCGCCGTTGACGACGGCCTGGGCCGGGCCGGTGGTGGTCCGGCAGGTGGCGCCGCGGGACTGGCCGCCGAGGGGGTGGGAGGTGGATAGGGGGGAGCTGGAGTTTATTCGGGAGGCCCATCGGTTTTCGGGGAGGGTGGAGCTTGATCAGGTGGTGAATGAGGCTACAAGGGATACTGAGGGCTTGTGTTTGGATAGGTATAAGGTGTTTTTGAAGCAGTATAATGAGTGGGTTGAGGCTAATAGAGATAGGTTGGAGGAGGAGTCGTATAAGGTTCGATTCGTTGCTCTGGTTTTTGAGTTGATTTGGTGTGTTTTTTTAGTGATTTATGCATCTTTAATAATATGTGTTTGAAATTGTAGATGTTATGTTTATTCTAAATTCTAATTTCAAGTGACTTTTAATGTTTGGCAAGTAGATGTGGAAGTATGATTATGGTTAAGTTTAAGCATGGTTTATCTGATTAAGTAGTGATTTGATTCTGATTATTTATGTTGCAACTGCAATAACTACTTGAAAATGCATATCCAAACAACCCCTAAGTTGAAGTGATTTATGTTTATGTACTGATGACATTGGTAATGTGTATACAGTATGATCAAGATTATTTTCCGGGAAGGAGGAAAAGAGGGAAGGATTATAAAGAAGGAATGGTAAGGTTGAATTTTCTGTTTTGATTGATATAATGCAACTGATATGGATTAATCTTAGTCTTTTTTACATATTTTACCCTTTTTTTCTTGCAGTATGAGCTACCATTTTACTACCCGGGACAAGTAAGTTCTTTACTCTATAATTATGATTCGCGTTATTGTTTCTGCTTATTTTGGATTTATATCTTACTATTTGTTGTGGCAAACATTTGTTTAGAGAAATATAAATTACTTTCAACTCCTCCACTGCAAAAATATGTTTTGGTTCATGAATATAGAGCCATGTTTAAACATACACTTGATTTTAGTACCCCAGATTAAACTTCGAAGTTTTATCATCTCAAAGTGTGATCCATGTTAGACACACATTACACTTAATATTTCACTTAAAGAAGTAAATTTGAAATTTGTTGTGCAGATTTGTGTAGGCAAGGTGACTACTTTGCATCTGTATCAAGGTGCTTTTGTTGACATTGGAGGTGTACATGATGGGTAAAAATTCCTTGTCCTAATCCTTATATTAGAAAATTGAAAATTTTGATTATATTGAATAGATTAAATAGTTATTAAATCCATAAAAAAGACAAAAGAGGTGTTTGGTGAGTCAGCCCGATTGAGCCCAGTTTGACCGTCTTATGATTTTGCGTGTTTTGGGCCGTTACCAACACATCTTACTCATTTTGCTACCACATTATGCAGCTTCTTAGACTCCTAATTCTGAGCTCTGGACATTTCAGGTGGGTCCCCATTAAACGTAATGATTGGTTTTGGATCCGACATCATATAAAAGTGGGCATGCATGTCATCGTTGAAATTCTGGTGAGTTTTAGCCATTTAATGCCTTTAGTTTTCATCATCCCATATTTCCATTGCAAATTTGCATGTGAAAATACTGTACTATGCAGTCTAATTTCAGACATTAATATATATCCTGCAGGCAAAGCGAGATCCTTATCGTTACCGATTTCCTATTGAGATGCGTTTTGTTGACCCTAATATTGACCACCTAATGTATGTTTAACTTCTTATTCAACTTTATCTAATAATATTATTAGAGGTGTCAGTTTTAAGTTTTTAACTCTTTTATTTTTAAAGAGTCAATTTTGGTTATGCTTTATGACTTTTATCGAGTCTTATGGATAAATCAAAGAAATTAGCATAAAAGAAAACGGGCCAGTTCAGTTGGGTGGTCGAGAGTCCCACAAATATATTTTAACGCTAAAAACCTCCTATATCATTTATTAAAGTATTATATTATTGTTATTATCAACATAACGTGTTTCGAATCAACATAACCCTTCCCAAGCAGTACTAATAAATTATTCGTTTTGACCTGTCGCTCAACTCATTGACTCACCTTATGCAATCTCTAACTAAAATCAAATTAAACACTTGATTTGTGATGTCACTCCTTTACCATCTACTTGCAGATTTAAGAGATTCGACTATCCACCTATTTTCCATCGTGAGGAAGATACTTGTATGGATGAGTTGCGTGTAAGTATTGTTTTCAAATTGTTTTTGTAGTGGTGGATTTTGGAATGTTAAAATAGTATATGTGGTACCTAACTCTTGTTTGATAATTTCAATACCACCATACTCCTCTTATCAGCGTGATTGTCGAAGACCTCCTATATCTAAGGATGATCCAGGAATCAAGGTGGAGGAGGAACCGCTAGTTTGTAATCACCCTTATGTTAATACGGTAGTCCTCTCTTCTTGAACAGAGAACAATATTTATATATATTTCCCGAAATAAAATTAAATGGCAAACTATGTTGGTATTTTAGTCAAGAAGAAGAACACTCAACTGTGAACAAAGGAATACTCGGTTTTTATTGAAATGATTGATTGATAAGGTACATCAAAAGAGAAAGCAAAGCACTGCATTTATAGCTATGCAGGCTAACAACTTAACCGAAAATAACTCAACAATAACACACAATAGACTCCACTAATAACCAACGGTTACTAGACTTATTCAAAACATAAAAAACCACGTGTGCATGGCACCACGTGCATGAACTTTCCGAGTAGTCCTCCAAGTTTGAATTATTCTTCATCATCCCCCCGTAATTCAAACTCTATAACTCCAAGCTTGCGTCTGAACTGAGAAAACTTTTCTTGTGATAAAGATTTGGTTAACACGTCTGCTAGTTGTTCATGTGTTCTACAGTGCTCCAGAACCACCTCCTTTTGCACAACCATCTCTCGTATGAAATGATGCCTTAACTCGATGTGCTTTGAACGACTGTGAATAATAGGATTCTTTGACAAGCTTATAGTGGACTTGTTATCACAGTAGAGTGTAGTTGGTGCAGCTTGTGTATGGCCAAGATCATGAAGAACCCTTCTTAGCCAAATTGCTTCACACGTAGCTGAGGTTGCAGAAATATACTCAGCTTCTGTACTAGACAAGGCTACAGAATTCTGCTTTTTAGCACTCCATGCAATCACACCACTGCCAAGTGAAAAAACATAGGCCGAGAGGCTTTTGCGATCAACACAGCTAGCCCAATCACTATCACAAAACCCCACAAGCTTAACCTCCTGGAACTTCTTGTACCAGATACCCAACTTGGTAATACCCTTCACATACTTGAGAATCCTTCTAGCAGCTCCCATGTGAATCTTCGATGGTCTTGACATAAAGCGAGAGACAATACTCACCGCATAGGCTAGATCAGGCCGAGAGTGAGTAAGATAGATGAGACCGCCAACCAAACTTCTAAAAGATACTTCATCCGCCAGTTCAGCTCCATCTTGAGTAGAGAGCTTCTCATTGAAATTCATGGGTGTTGCTTCTGGTTTGCAGTTCATCATCCCGGCTTTCACAAGAAGGTTCTTTGCATATTTTTCTTGATTAAGAAATATGCCATTCTTAGTTTGAGTTACCTCCAGTCCCAAGTAGTACTTGAGTAGGCCAACATCTGTCATCTCAAACACTTGTTTCATGCCTTGCTTAAATTCCTTAATTAGTTCATCACATGAGGCAGTACATATAATATCATCGGCATACAAACAAACATAAATGATATCACCTGACTGAGTTCGGTTAACATATAATGAAGGTTCATTGAGGCTCCTTATGTAACCGTGTTGAGTGAAGTATCCATCAATCTTGGAGTTCCAAGCTCTAGGGGCTTGTTTTAAGCCGTAGAGAGCTTTCTTGAGCTTATAAACCATGTCTGCTTTCCCGTCAATCACAAATCCTTCGGGTTGAGCTACATATATATCTTCACTCAAGTCACCATTTAAGAATGCTGACTTCACGTCTAGTTGGTGTATAGTCCATCCAAGTTGAGCTGCTACGGCTAGTAAGGTTCGGATGGTTTCAAACCGAGCTACAGGTGCAAAAGTCTCATGGAAGTCAATTCCATGTTGAGAGTAGCCTTTTGCAACTAACCTTGCTTTGTGTTTAATGCCATGACCATCAGGTCCAGGTTTGGTTTTGAAAAGCCACTTGACACCAACTAGATTCTTGCCAGGTGGGAGATGAACCAGATCCCACGTTTGATTTTTCTCAATGGCATGT
>BJCN01312529.1:6543-24673 GCA_018326445.1 Flaveria brownii
TGTTGTTGTTGTTGTTATTTTTTGTATAATTGCTACTATTATCATCTAGGTTATTATTATTGTTGTTATTGTTATTATTATCATACCTGGCGATTGGATGTGTGTAAATTATTTTTTGGTGTTGATCTAATTACATATTGAAGATTGTTTATTAACCTGTGTAATACCTAAGTATAGGCTCAATGTTATAGGAAATTAACCATTTGTGTATATTGATATGACTTGTTCTTTGATTGTGTTTTAATTTTTTGAATTTGGTGATTTTATATAGACTCATAATGAAGATGAACTGTGATCAAAAGACATACTAAGTCTATTGTTCTCTTTTAATAAATAAAGGAACCTAAAGATTACAAAATGGATAATTAATGTAGCCGGAAAGGAGAGTCTAAAGACAAAGGTTGGGAAAAGAAAAAAAGGGCTAAACTAGATTATGTTATCAAAAACTTATTATTCCTGCGCACTGTAATTGTTTTGGCAGAGGTGATGGATAGTGATGGAGGAGCTTGGAATACTGGTTCAAATGTTACCGGAATCAATCCGTTTGGAGTTTATTTAGATTAGTTTGAGCAACTAAAAAATATTAATTTTTTCACATGCTTATATATTATATGATTACTTAAACTAACACTTAATTTTTTATTGATATTATTTTTTATCTAATTTTTTCGTCCGTGTAACACACGAGTCATTAGGCTGTAGTGAATTTTTCTTTACACTTATTCTAATTATAGTTAAAGTAAGTAATATATAAGTAAATTAACACTATTAGAAAACTTGGCAACTAGCAATTAAGTTTCTTTATATTTAATTAAAATCATTCATAATTTCTTCTACTTATATAAACCACTCAAGTTTAACACCATTAGTAACATATTTTCCTAAACCAACAAATTTATTACGTACCGACCATTTCTTAAACTTATATATTACATATTTATCCATTTCATTAAAATTGAGTTACTAAATTGTTATTTTACCCCTTGTTTTACTAATGGACTTTTATATATTGTGTTTTTGGTCTTGTAATTGTTTAAAAGTTTGATATTGTTTTTATATTTGGAGATATAACTTAAATTGTCAGTAATCATTGTTTTGAATTGAAGTTTTATACTTTTGTATTCAAGGATTTTTTTATTTTTTAATGTAAAAGACTCGAATTTAGAAATTATGTAATTGATGGTCTTAAAGAGAGACATATGTAAACTTCTTTTAGTAGAATTAATGGTAAACAGTCATTCAATAAGTTAGTTTTATTAAAATCGACAAATATATAATATATATATTTTTTAGGAAAAATATATAATTAATGACTTTACAAAGAAAAAATATGTAAATGTCCCTTTTATAAATATTAAACTTCGAAAAAAGTAGTGGCTGAAACCAAAAACTCAAGAATTCAGCACTGGCTGTCAACTGTCTAATTCTGCATAGTGCTGAATCAACTACCGATCAACATATCATGAATGACTGTCGATCAGCATATGCTGAACCATTGCCGACCAGCACTTACCTGATGTGCTGCTCATCGACTGCCACTGATTAGCATTGAACTCCATGAGCTGCTAGTCAACTGTTACAAAAGATAAGACTATCTGTACTAACGGCTGCTGTGTTCTGCTTTTTGGAGACAACATAGTACTGAAGTGCCTAAGTTTGATGTGTAGATTGTCTGTCTTGTTGTACATTCTAAACATAGAATAATTTATTCTTATTGTTTAGATTTCATAGTATAAAACCCTCATACTTGTATAGTAGAGGTAAGCTTGTAAAGCCACTTGTGTATCTCCTGATTGTAATTTGCTGTACATACATGACTATGATACTTGAAAAATCCGAATAGATGATTTAGTAAGGAATCAAGATCTAAGACTTTCGATCTCTATTATGAAAGGACCATATGTTCCTATGGTTCAAGTTGCTGGTGAAGATGGAGTTATGAGTCCTAAAGATCCCAGAAAGCACTCAGATGAAGATCTGAATAAGATGGACGTGGATTTAAAGGCTCTATGGCTGATCAGAATACCAAACAACATCATCCATGGCTTTAATAAATTCTTAACTGCTCAGAAGTTGTAGGAAGCATTGAAGGCCAAATTTAAAGAACTGAAAATATGAAGGAGAACAAAAGGGATGTCTTGAAGCAAAAGTCTAAAATCTTTAGTTTCACAAGGGGAGAAACCATGACAGTATCATACCTTAGATATGCCAAACTACTAGTCTCTCTACATAAAGCTAGAGTGAAGATACTGATGTTCTAAGAAAGTTCTTAAGGTCCCTACCTAGAACATGGATAGTTTACACCTATTTAGAATCTGAAGACAATGAATCATAAGGAGTTATATGGCATCCTGAGTGCCTATCAGATGGAATTGGATACAGATGAAGATCACTCGACAGATCATCAAACTCTTCAATGTCATTAGGTCTTATGGCACATATTCATAAACCTTTTCACTCTTACTCCCTCTCCCACTCTCACTCCCGCTCCCGCTCCAAGCCTACCAAATTCCTATTATGACTCATCAAGTACTGATGATCACCTAACTTGAATCTCTAACTATTTAATCTCATCCATCAACATCTTTAAGTAGATAGAATCAGCAGACCTCACCATCCTTTACACAAGCCTACTCTTCAAACTTAGCCTTTGTTAGTGAACAGGACTACTTCTTTCAACTCTCTGAAGAAGATCAGGAATGCATTAATCCACAGATAATATTGAGGAGATTGACAGAAACTATCATATTTCCATGATCTCCTTGACGACTATGCAGTTTCAACAAAGAACTGGAAGAAAGTTCCTGAGCTAGAAAAGATCATTTTTTAGGTTTGACAATAACAAAGTGAATTGTTTTAACTTCAACTAGCAGGGACACTTTTTGAAAGAATGCAAAGCAACCAAGTCAAACACATCTCTTCCAAGCTCATCAAACTTCAACTAACCCTCAACTTTTCAAAATCCCTTTACTCATCTAAAGACATACGACACCTGTAGCCTTAGGATAAGAGATGATTGACTGGAACTTCCAAGTAGAAAATGTCACTCCCATCAATAATGCACTGATGGCTGGAAGATCAAACTCCTCACCTTAGGTAACTTCTAAACATTGATGTACACCTGAGTGCATTACTAAAGTAAACATATAAAGAGAACATAATTTGGATCTCATGAAGGATGTTGAATCAATCAATCTTCTTCAAATTATTTTATGAAAAATGATCAAGGTCAAAAGGAAAAGATAATAGAGATAGAAAAGATTGTTTCACAACTAAAACATGAACAAACCAACTTGGAGACCCAAATTGATGATCTCTTGATGAGATTGAAATCAACATAATGTGATTTAGCTATAGTTAAAACATATGCTGATAAATACAATGTTCAAACTAAAAAGTTAGAAATATTGCTTGCTTTTACTGAAAATTCCCAAAAGTTGTATCAAACCAAGACATGTATAGGGTATGATACTGTGGAACAACCAATGATATACACTCCCACATAAACCCCTAAGTACCACCTGGAGATAAAGAAGCAAGTATATGCCGATCAATCTATAAAAGAGCAGCTGCTAAAGAATCTGGGATAGAAGAGAAGGAAGAGAAATAAGGAGTAGTTAAAGAAGTAGATAAAATGGAAGAGAAGATAGAAAAGGAAGAGGAAAAGAGAACCCAAAGCTAAGAAATAGAAAGATATGATTCAAAAGGTGGAGTTTGTCAAAAAAAGACAGCTTCCAAAGTCAACAAAATGCTTGCTGAGTCAAACCCTTCCATCAAACAAAGCTTCAGCCAAAGCACAACTGCAACAAGAAGACTCATAACTAAAGCTGTTATGCAAGAACCTTAAACTCTTTCAAAGTTAGTCCCCAACCATATTTTAAAAGGAATACATCTAAAGTAGTAAAGATCCACAGCAAAAGGTTCCCAAAGAATAAGATTGATCTAACCACCCATGCTGATCATAAGATTAACAAAAAGATAGGTGGAACTAAGGGAAGTTAGCTGATGAGATCTTAATAAAATAAGTTGAAATCTAAAGATTTCATTGGTCATGAGCTAATAAGAAGGGGTAAGAAAGAGGAGATGAAAAATGAGCTATAATTGATCAGGCAGAAGATCAAGTCAACTAAGAAGTAGATGAATATCACATGCCTAATGTGTGGGGAAGATAGTCACTTAAAAAGACTGTTAATAAAATCCCCTAGCACACTCCATCAACCATCCCAATCGGGCTAGAACCTTAAAGAAGTCTATAGTTGCCAATCAACCATCAAAAGGAAATGATAGGAAGCTATTCAAAACCCAAATCCATCAAGTGTTGATTCCAATAGAAAGTCAGCACCCTTAGAGGATCCGCCGAACAAATCAGCAGCTTCAAGCTCAAAGTAGAAGAAGACTTTTGAGAACTATCACTCTCTCTAAAAGCTTTCAAGGGTAATTATAAGAAGGATGATGTCAAAGCATCAGGCAAAGCCAATAGAAAAGCCTGGAATCCAAAGGCATCTGCCAATCCTTAGATGTTAAAAAACAAAAATCATCCCCTGAGCATTTACCACTGAAAATCAACTACTGAAAACTAGAAGATCCATGACTCCATAGGGTTGGGTCCCCATTCATAACTAACAAATTTTTTATGTGCAGGAACATCCGCACACAAAAACTAACTTGTGGATTGTGGATAGTGGATCTTACCGGCACATGACAGGTCCTAGATCATGCCTGCTGAATCTTGAACCATATGATGGTAGATCTGTTACCTTTGAAACTGATACAAAAGGAGGATACATTACTGGTAGGGGGATAGTTAGCAATGGGAAAGTAAGATTTGATAAGGTGAACTATATGAAGGAATTGAATTATAATCTACTGAGTGCGTCTCAGCTGTGTGATAAAAAACAACACTCTCTTCATAAAGAAAGAATGTATTGTTATATCTCCTAGGTTTGAAATTCCAAATGATAAAATACTTTTAAGAGCTCCCAGTAAAGACAATATGTACATTCTTAACATACAGAGTGCATCACCTTCAGGAAATGTATTATGTTTCATTTCCAAAGCTTTAATAAATGAATGCTCCCTTTGGTACAAAAGATTAGTACATATAAACCTCAAAAACATGAACAAACTAGTTCAAAATGGGTTAGTCACATGACTGCCTAACAAGGAGTTTGCATGTGTTGAGCATTGTATTGCTTGTCAAAAAGGAAAGAAGCATAGATCTTCTTATAAGTTCAAAGAATTGAATATAGTGACAACTCCTTTACATCTGTTACACATGGACTTTTTTTGCCCTATGTGGGTAAAGAGTTTGGGAAGAAAATCATATTGCTTGGTAATAATAGATGATTTTACAAGATTCACTTGGGTCTTATTTTTAGAATCTAAAGATAAAACTAATGAAATATTAAAACCAATTATTATCAATATTGAGAACCAAATTGATCAAAAGGTTAAAATAACTAGATGTGTGGCACTGAATAAAGAAACCACACCCTTGATTCCTTTTATGAATCCAAAGTTATAGCAAGGTGATATAGTGCTAATAGACCTCCTCATCAAAATAGAGTTGTTAGGATGAGAAATAAGACACTTATTGATGCTGCAATGACCATATTGTCCGACTCCAAACTTCCTATAATATTATTGGCTGAAGCAATCGACATGAAGTGCTATGTTCAAAACATGGTCTTAATAGTTAAGACACATGGAAAAACCTCTTATAAATCGTGGCATAACAGAAGACCATTCATAGGATTCTTAAGATCTTTTCGATGTACATGTGCCCTTCTAAATTCCAAAGATCATTTATCCAAATTTGCTAAGAAATCAGAAGATGGGTTCTTTGTAGGATACTCATCACAAGTCAAAGCTTATAGAGTATACAATAAAGTTGATCACACTATTAAGAAATCTAAAATTGTCATCCTTAATGAAAATTTCCTAAATAGTTTTAGGAACACCCCAAGTTGGATGTTTGATATAAATGTATTCACAAATGCATTTAACCATTTGAGTGAGAATTTTTCGGGAGACATACCGAACAAATCAACAGACATACAAGTCCCAAGTGCTAAAGACTACAGAGTTGATCTACCCATGGTTTTAGTCATAACAGGTCATCTGTTGATCTTATTAGCCACATTCAGCAGAAGGAGATGCTAGTACCACAAACAATGTGGGCCAACCATCCTTTTCTCAGGATAAATCATTAGATGATGAGTCTTGTGATCATTATGGTACTAGACAATCTCTTGAAAGGAACTATGGCAAACACTGAAGAAGAAGTCAATTTGGTAGTTGATGCGGTCAATGTATGTGTCGAACTTCTTGAAACAAACTACTCCAATTTTGATCTAACTTAAAAGCACCAAATTGAGAATGTAATTGGTAATGTTAATGCTGGTGTCAGGATAAGAAGTTGGGTGAATGAAGCAAACACTTGTATTTTTCATGCTTTGTTTCTCAACTAGAACCAAGGAAAGTAGATGAGGCCTTAAGAGATAACAATTGGCTAGAAGTTACGCAAGAGGACATTTTTCAGTTTGCTAGACAAAAGGTCTGGAAACTACATACACTTCCTTAGGGGAAAACTGTAATAGGAACCAAATAGGAGTTCATAAGAAAGAAGGATGATAGAGGCATTGTTATCAAGAACAAAGCTAGACTTATGGTACAATGGTACACACAACCATAAGGATGAGAGAGGCATTGTTATCAAGAACTAGGCTTGAAGTAATTAGAATGTTTCTAGCATTTTCTGCCACCAAAGACTTCACGTTATTTCAGATGAATGTCAAGAGTGCATTTCTCTATGGTGAGATTGATGAAGAAGTTTATGTCTGCCAACCTCCTGGCTTTGAAGATTCTAAGTATCTAGATCATGTATGCAAGCTTGATAAAGCACTTTATCATCTTCATCAAGCTCTTAGAAAATGGTATGAGACACTCTTTACTTTTGTTCTGAAGAATGTATACACTAAAGGATCTATAGACAAAACTCTCTTTATCAAGAAAGTTTATTTGGATATCAATTTATAGGGGGAAGATTAGTTTCATGGAAATGCAAAAAGCAAACCTATGTGTCTACATCATGTGCTGAAGTAGAATATATTGCAGAAAGATCCGATAGGACCCACAGTGGTTAAAATTTTAAAATAATACTATTATGCATTATCCATAAACTATACATCTAAAATTTTACCACCATTGTCATCTTCAATCTTCGTTTGAAAGCAAAATCACTCAAAAACCTTCATATCTCTTAAGCTCTACCAAAATTCAAAATCAAAATCTTTCCATGGCCGCTCAAAACCTTTAGTTCAGAACGAATCACAACAACACGCCATCACTTAAACCCATTGGTGATCTAGTCTACGATCTTATTCTTCATTTTATATGTCATAGCAACTATGCTTTTGCAATTTCTGTAGACCCGATGATTTGTGAGCCATATATTCGACAATTCTGGACTACATGTTCTATTTAGAGAGAGCATGGAACAAAATTCCTCCTGCAATGGTACAAGGACTGAAGATCACCATCTCTTGTGTAAATATTCAACATCATGTGAAATTGAATGATGCAAACGTTGAATCTTCATTCTACAAAGAAGTGGTAAGTGCATTTTCACGGAGATAGGATATTATGGATCATTACCAACATCCACCTTCTCCAACTACATGGTTTATCAAAATTAAAGAATTATGCTTCATATCTTCTTACATTGCTTGTGAAACAAGTCGGGTGGATGGGATCAATTACCATTAGATCTAGAAGGGCCTTTTTATGACTTTTCAAACTTGATATTTCAAAACCTTTGTAAGAATGTAACTGCTGCTGAAAAATTTAAGTTTCTAATGCACCCTAAATTCATTCAACTTATTTTAAATCAAGAATTGGAAACAAACTTAAAACTAAAGGAATTTGTTGGAGCGTATATTGTCATATATAGTGTGTCCGTCGCTTGACGAATAGTCTAGGCTTAATGTGAACTTTAAACAAAGCTATTTTCAAAAAGTTCAAGGCAACTCAAAAATCTTTTTCTAAGATAGTGAATCCCCTATTCACACATATGCTTGAAGTCACTGAGCCTCAAGTTGGTAGTAAGGCAACACCCACCATTGTTGATCCCACACCATCTACTTCAAAGCCCAAAGTGTACAAAAAGAAGTGAACCCTTGCATCTTCTTCTAAGAACATATAGGCACTCAAATCACCTCCCCACAAAAAGGTAAGGCTGGAAACAAGCATCCTAGCTAAGTCAAAGGTGTCGGCCACACCTAAACAAAACTCAAATAAGAAGGTTTTTCTTCCTTCCTCTGAGCAGACCTAAACCAAACTTGTTATCCTTAATTAGAGTCCTAAATCTCTATTGAGAACCAAAAGGGATACCCATATTGTTAAGACCACTTTCAGAGGAAGAAGTCTCATTAGGAACTGGTTCACATCTTAAGCTATTAGTTTCAACATCTCAATCTCCCATATACATGTATATTAATAAAGATGAAGATGTTGACACTGTACTTCAGCATGACCCACTATCTCCACCTTTTGATAAACTATAAATAGTAGAGACTAATGTGTTTGTGGAAGCATCTGACCCACATCATATATCTCAAGAGATTGATCCTATAGAGGAAATGATCAATATGGAAGTGATTGTCTTTGTTGGTGATCTATCAATTGATTAGTAGGACAGAGACAACATACTTAAGACCTTAACCATGGTAACTCACCTTGAGTAGGTCTACTTGGAGTCATTCTTGGAGGAGAGAAATCCAGGGCGCTAAAAAACTATATCTGGTTGTGACGGTGTAGAGGGTTAGCATAGGACCTCATCTCCAAAGGATTCCCTAACTGCGGACGAGGAAAGTATGAAACAGATAAAGGAATTGATGGCCTATAACCTTGATCTTGCTTAAAGATTATCTATCTTACAAGCAGAGAATGCAAGACGTTAAGGTTATGCTAAAAGAGCAATAGTTCTTGAACTTGAGAACTGTCTACTTAAGGCATTGGTAGATAGAGTCCCTAAGGTTAAGCCTCAAATCAGGAATCTTTAAGACAAAGGTGCAATGGTTACTTCTCTTGAACAACAACTCATAACAAATAAGCAGTTAGCTGCCAAGGAAAGAGACATTGAACATAAGGTTGAATCCTACAAGAAACTATTGAGTCTCCAAGTATCAACACCATAAGAACTTTTGGATGTGCTTTCCCCTAACCATTTAGTGTCATCTAGAATCTTAGATGACGCTACGAGAAATAGGGTAGATGAACCCAAAGAAGCTGAGGATATTCTCTAAGGATTGGCTGATCAAGTTATACAAGCTGCACAACCAATCTCCTTGTCTTATAAATGGCCTGAATATTATAAGCCTCTATCTAAAGTTGAAGCTAGACTAAACAAGCTTTCAGATAGGTACGACTATCACAGCTTAGAAGAGAAAGAGATTGAAGCTAGAAGGGTGATGCGGAGGATGAACTAACAGGTTTAACTTAGGAAGAGAAGAATGGTTGCAATAAAAAGATACAAAACTTCTTTATTGCTCTCTTTCAAAATAAAAAGATCCAATGAAAAATCATCAAAGAGAGAGATCGTGCAAGGACTTGATGCCTCTCCCAAGGCATCTATTGAAGAAGAAGCACCATTACTAAGAATGCTATCGTAAGTTGTCGAAGAGCTGAAGAAATCAGCTACTGATGCAACTGCTAAAAGTACTGGACAAAAGGCTTCTTTGAACCTTATCCTAGCACTCAATCCATTTTCCAAACCTGCTCCTAGCACTCAGCAACAATCACCTCCTACTATTTCTCAACTTGCTTAAACTATTAAGCATATTTCTCCAACAATCCAAGAAGCTCCTAAAGTACCTTAATCTTCAACCTAAAGCCAGTCTGATGATTTGGCAAATGAAGTGATCATCACTAAAACTGTGAAAGAGTAAGATAAGGCTTAGATAATCTAGAGAAAAAAGGATAACTCTAAGAATCTGAGAGAGAGGAAGAGTCAGAAATGATGATACAAACATTATCAAATGGAGCTATGACTTGAAAGTTTATAGATTATTAAAATAAAAGAACAAGTCTAAGTTTTTCTTCTAACTAAGCTAGAAGTTCTGAACCTCTACCTTGATGAATTAAAGAGGATGTTTACTTTGATCTTAGAGTATAAAGGCATACCAGATAAGTATAAATCCATGGCCTCTATTCTGAAGATAAAGTTTGGAAACAAGGTTGAAGCAGAACAAGATGAAGATAAAGAAAAAGATGTTCTACATATGACTCCTTTGAGCATTCATGACCCAATCACATATTGGAGCTACAATTTCTCAACCAACTCTTTCTGTCTGACCTATGCTGGTGTTGAAAAAATTAAAGTCAAGTAGTATGACCTTTTTAGACTATCTCGGCACAACATGAAGGATTTGGTCAATCTGCCTCTTGAAAACCCCTTAAGAGACAAGAAAGCATACATGTATGAACTATTACTGATTAGGATGCTAGATGGACAATGAGAGAGTTTTTGTAACATCATCCTGGGTGGAATTTATTGATCCATGAAGAGGATGAAGATACCAAAAACTCAAGAATTCAACCCTGGCTATCAAGTGACAAATTCTGCCAAGTGCTAAATGAACTACCAATCAACATATGCTGAATGAATGCTGATCAACATATGCTGAACCAATGCCAATCAGCACTTACCTGATGTGATGTTGATCAACTGCTGCTGATTAGCACTAAACTCCATGAGCTGCTTATCAACTGTTACAAAACATAAGACTATGGTATCGATGGCTGATATGGTTTGCCTCTAAAGATGACATACTACTGAAACTGCCTAACTATGATGCATTAATTGTCTGTCTTGCTGTACATTCTAAACATATAATAGTTTATTTTTATTTTTTAAATTTTATAGTATAAAACCATCATACTTGTATAGTAAAGGTAAGCTTGTTAAGCCACTTGTGTATGTGCTGATTGTAACTTTTTATACTCAGTTTTGATTAATCAAGTGAATACATTCAAAGAACAACTTGTACACTTATCTTTACTCAAAGTATTTGTGTTTATTAATAAGTAGTTAACTTAGATTCCACATTTGTTAACTACTAATCAAATAGAAAAGTTTTGTTAATCCATAACCCGATCCAACAACAATGAATAAGTATCAAATTAAATACTCCCGATGATGATCCCTTATAATGAGAAATCATAATTTAAGTGACCTAGACAAGTAAGATGTGATAAGATTCTACTATGCATTTCATGGGAATGGTTGATCTTTCTATGCTTATGAGTTTGAGGCATAGTGAATATCTAATCCACTAAAAACATAATAAATATCACAAAGTGTAAAAAAGATAAACTAATGTATGAGCATAAAAGGACAAAAATACATGCAATCAATCTGTTTATAAACATGTCTATTCTACTATTTTTTCTTGTATTTGCGAAGGATTCTGATTGATATGATCTCGTGAAAGTAATATTCTACATGGGTGCACAAAAAATATATGCAAATATAAGGAGATTTTGTGTATAGTTTGATTGTTACAATGGAAATTATTAATTTTTAATTCTTTCAAGTTTTATCATCGATGGATATAAACTTTAAGGGGAGTAATCAACAATTTGAAAATATACAAAAACATGTAAAATCATCAAAAAATACAAAATATATTTGAAAATACTAAAAATATGAAAAATAGTTATGTTGACATATGTAAAGTCAAAAAATTACCATGGTGTCTTAGTCTATGCAGGTAATATTGCACAAAATACCAAAGATCTGTCAGAATTGAAAATTTGATTCACACTAGTGAATAAATCAAACAGTAAGGATTGATAACAAGAGCACAGTCAAAGGCAAAGGAACAACTACTACATTCACCAAGTCTAATCAATCATATAAAAATATATCATTGATATTTAGCTTAGGCAAAATTCAATGCGGGTGATAGTGTTGGTTTATGCGGTTGAGGTAACCCAAGCATTAAAACTAATATGGGTAATTAGTGTTAAATTTCAAGTATAAAGTCAGTTCAGATATATGGAAGTGTCATTACGGAATACGCTCAATATACACAGATATGTTCAGCTTAATCATATTGGATTTATAAAGAAACTAATTTTAAAGTGACAAATGGGAGTAATAGTGTTTTACCCAATGCGTATGACCAAAACTTATACGGATAAGTGTTGTTCACCGGCATTCACAAATGCGATGAACAGAGTTAATGCGGGTAATAGTGTTACAAAGCACCGATTGAAAAACTACAAGTGTAAATGCATGTCATTGGTATGTAAAGAAAACAAATGCAAAGCACAGTACTTTACAAGGACAACTATTCATCCTAATTTACTAAATGGGTGCAAAGCATAATGCAGAGTACACCATATTAAACAAATACGAGTGCAATGTTCAATGTAATTAAAATGTAAACTATAAAAATATTTACTAGTGTGCACCCGTAGTAAGTAATTTGGGGAATAGTAACAAATTTGCAGAATTGTTTTGTTCATCTGCATTTGTCAATGCGATGAGTAGTATCAGATGCAGTCAACGCACGTGCATATCATTTAATACTTTTCAAATATGTCACTATGATAGCGTGTGTGTTCCAAGCATGCACCTACCGTGTGTTCATTATCTCTTCATACAATCCAATATCAGATCCAAATCAAAATCCGATTATGTTCTTATATCGGTCTCTTACCAAAGTAATATAGGTTATAGGTGAATAATAATCTTTGAATGAATCAGAAAATGACAAACTCATGTTCGACCTCCATTGACATTTAGATATGAACCTTAGGTTTCAAAAGCTAAGATTGATGACAAAAACATGATAAAGTCACTGACTTGAACTATAAATAGAAAGAAATAATCGATGTTGCAAACTTTGAATCAAAATCAAAAGTTCAAAATAAAACTCGATGAACAGGGGGTTTTGAAAATTGAAAATGAACTTAGAATTAATAAATGTTTGAGGACATGATAGTATTCATTCATCACTTTAACAGGTTAATTATCAATAACATAAGGCAAAAGATAAAATTTGAATGAACTTAATAGAATAGTAAGTTAAATTGGAACGATTTTGACTTTACTAGACAAAGTCTAACCTCATAGCACTTTTGGGAAATAACGATAAACTTGACACGGAGTAAACTACATAATGTGAGTGGATTCTAAGATCCAGTTGCTAATGAAATGAAAGGTTGGAGAGAGATGATCAGATTTATATAGACTACCATGATAACTTATGCCATTATAGTTAGACCAATCATTTTTAAAAGCTTCATCAAATCATAATTGAGCTATGCTGTAGTGACTAAGGTAGAAAATGTTCAAAGGATCACTAGAATGATTGATAACATAACCCCTCTGGCCTAAAACCACATTTAACACATGAGAAAGACAGATAGTGGTTTGGGATAGTAGAGGAGACATTATGACATTGGAAAATGTCCAAGTATCGTTGAATAGGACCCGTGGCAAACCGTTGTTAAAACTGGAAGCGAATAGAGGTGAAAAGCTGTCTGAAAGCGACCCAAACTTAGATTGAGCATATCTCGGGCTAGAAAAGGAGTTAAATAACCGATAATATACAAAAATAGGGTTTCTAGAGATATGGAATCGGAAAAAGTGGTCCTTAATGGACTAATAAGCTTCTAGTGTAAGTCTGCCACGGATATTCTATCTGAAGATATGGATATTCCTTATGGGATTTCATAGAGTAACCATTATGGTTTTGGTGACGGTCCACCAAGGACATACACAACCATACTCATACGAAACCCCCAAAAACTTTGGATCACACCATTTACAAAACATATCTCGGTTCTTTCTTTCTAGATTTTAAGCATCTCAGGGTGTCGTAGAAGGCATACAAAGGTTGTACTTGAGATCTACATTGCTTTCTTGCTAGTTGTTATGCTTAAGAACTAAAATTTTTCCAATAATCCTCGTTGTCATCTTTAACACTCGATACTATGATAATAAATAGACTTGTGATGAATTGAACTCCATTTCAGTGTTGGATCTCTTATTAGTGAATCTGTGATATTCAAAGTCGATCGGGTACTCTAGATTTGTTGTGGTAACCTTCACATTATGTATTATTGTAGTGTTGGGTAAACTAGGTTTTTGAAAAAACACAAACGATGTCTAGTGTATGAGAATTCATATTGTTAAGATGTCAAAGAAAATATGTTTTGGTAAAATTATAAACAAAGTCTACTTTTGGTCAAAAATGGGCCATGGGTTATCATGCCATGTCCATATGATTACCACTAGGTTCAAACACAAAACTTATATCATGTTGTAGTAAATTTGGTTGGTTTGGTCGCGAGGCTTGAACACATTTGTGTAAACCGACGCTCATCGAGGTGTGGTCATCTTGAGTATCTTGTTAGTAGTTGACTTGAGTCGGGGAGTCTCGAGATTGAGGTTAAAGTTGTGACTAGAGTAAGTCGGTTAGATTAATTTGGGTGGGAAAGACCCAGGGTTATGTACTCTATTCTGAGTGTAGTGGATGTGGTAATGTATTTTAGGGTTACAGAAGGATCCATGAGGTTGTCGGTTATTGTATTCTATTATAGGAAGCTCATTAAGGTGAATCTAATCATCCCCTTTTACTTAATGTTTTAGGACTTCATCTGAGTTGTATAAATGGTTTGTGTAAATTATTTTGATATGTGGTTATAACTAAAATTGTTCATGGCAAGTTAAAATACCATAGCTTAGGTGTCCAGCATTGGTCACCATTAGTCACAGGCAAATCATTAAGGTGAGTGGGTGGGTTCAAATAAAAATACTGATCACCGCAGGTTATGGTACAATGCATTGTGGCGCCAATCGTTATGATCCTGCGGGACTAGGTAGGTGAGCCGATGAATTTGAATGGATTATTGATGCACTTGGCTTTGGTGAGTTGTTAATGTGTTAAGATTCAGTCGGCCAGGGTATCTTTAACCTGCCCACTATGGTCGTTGTGAAACTTGGAGTGGCATATATGTGTTATGCGAACACTACCCAATGATGCGTCATCGTTTAGTGAGATTTTATTTGTTACATAATTTACCTAGACACGTCGTTATGTTATGTTGGTCGTCTGGTTTTTAGTCATTGGTTATGATTCACCAACAATGAGTTTGTTGACGTGTTTTAGCTCGTGATAAAGGTTGTACAGGAAGTGCAAGAAGGCACTAGGTAGGTCAAAGAGAATTAGTAATTGAAGTTGAACAAGAACACTAGGTAGGTCAAAGAGAATTAGTGATTGAAGTTGAACAAGAACATCATTTTAAAGATAATGAATGAGTTAAGACTACATGGGGTAGTGCTTTAGATTATAATATGTATTTTGAATGCGCTAAATGTGTGGATTATATAGACACTGTAAAATTTTAATTTAGTCTAGTTCTTGTGGTTTAGAATGATAAGTCTTCCATTGTGTATAATGTGATGTGATACAACTGGTCGTGAGTATTGATTGTGGTATGATAGATGCTCAGCACCAGGTTGTTATTACCAAATAAACTGTGAGATAGTGTCTACATTTTCATGAGGATGCTAGTCAACCTCATGAGCTTGAAGAAGATGATACATTATCATTCTTTACCAATATAGGCTATGAAGGAAGATTTGAAGGAAAGCGAATCACAAATGGTCTTGTAGATCTTCAACTGAGATTTCTAATTTATGTATTGCAACATTTTATGTCCAAGAGGTAGACTGGTTGGAATGACATCCGCATGACTACATCTTCAGCTATTTATGCCTTATGTACTAACATATAATTCAACATGACTGCTTATGTATGTAATGGCGTGATATCTAATAATGGAGAAGGAAGAAGGTAGATGTTTTTAGGTATCCAAGATCCATCCATTGCTTAATTAACACTGTCTTTCCTGATTTAGGATGAATTGGTCTAGTGATGAAGCTCTCTTATTATAATGCAAAGTCACAAACTATACCAAGAAGAAAGGCCGAATGAATTATCACAATGGAACTTTCTTTTCATTGCTTCCTTGGATGCTTGAACAAATAAGTGATGGTGATGTTAAAGAAGGTGATGATAAAGCTAAAGCTAAAAAAGAAGTGATAGAGATTGAACAAAATATTGATATCGATATGCCTATTGAAGGAGAAGAAAATCCATTGCATCTAAAGGTTTAACAAGTAATGTCACCACAGATAGTAAATGGTGTTATTCTTCATATTGCTTCACCTGAACCTGTAGCATCTCCTTCTCACTCAGTGTATTTATCTCCTAATTATATGTTTTCTGCTATTGCTACTCAACCATCTAGCACTAGTGAATCTACTAGTTGATCTAAAGACATCGAAACGTCATCCAATGAGGAGGCTATTTAGCAACAACAAGATATACCTATCAGATAAGAAACTTTTTAGTATATACCTTCTAAAGAATCTGAAAAATCAATTGCACCTATTCATGTTGAATAAACCATTGAATTAGAGAAAGACGAGATAATCTCTAAATATTAATAGAAAGATAAAAGTATGGAGAAGATTATATAAAGAAATGAAAGAGAGTTAGTTGAAAAGTCAAAAGAAATAAAGCTGAAAGATAATAAAAGCAAAGAGTTAGAGAAAAATATTGAACATGTAAGATAAGAGATGAGTGGTCACATAGAGACTGCTAGTATCCAAACCTAAATAAAGAAAGACCAAAAATGATTGATGGAAATTCAAAATGAGAAGATAGATGAAGTGGTACAGAAAATCAAAAAGATGACAAAAAGAATGGATGAGATGGAAGAAGAAAGGAAGAAGAAAAAGAAGAAAGATAAGGATTGTGAAGGTAAAGAAGGGGAGAAAGATGAGTTCAATGACATCCTCTCTAGTGATTGTGATGATGAATTTTAAACATCACCAAAAAGAAACAAGAAGTTTGATACTTAAGTAGGTCCAAGAACGTCTAAAAAAACTGCTGAAAAACTCAACTTGGTAATGATCCCATACTCTGGCATGTCTATAGAAGAACATGATGAAGAGATTATAGACATTATAAGGGAATCTAACTTGTCACACCCAGGTGTGATGATTTCTAGTATTATAATATTTGAAAGAGATTTTGCATTGCATATAATTCCATCTAATGTACTTACTAAAAACAAAAAGAGCTGATCATGCAACTTGCTAAGGATTTTAAGAGAAAGAGCAAGACATGCCTATTGTAAATAAAGTCGGTCCTTCTGGAGCATCTACATCCAGGGTTTCTAAAGTGCAAACCTACCTTAAAAAGATAAATAATTTGACCAAAAGAGAAACAGGAAAGAAGCCAACTGAAGAAGAACCTAAACCAACAAAAAGAAACCAAAATAAGACCTAAGTAGCGTTGTTGCAGCTGCTAAATGTCTTGAAGAGCATAAGAAGAGTGTCTTCTTGGAATGACCATGATATAATGACTAATGAAGTCATTAAGGTCCAAAGGCTTCTTGATCCCATAATAGAAACTGAATATGAGAAGAGTCTTTTAAGAATATTATTATGTAAAAGCTAGTCCATCTACTCTTGTTGTGTAAGGCCCCGTTCCCAGGCACCTCACAGTTGGACTATCATCGCACACAACTCATTAAAACATCGTAGCGGAATAACTCAAAACCATTTCATATATTAATGACAACTGTTGCAAAATAATACAATGTAGTTAACTATTATAAAATATCATAATTTGCATAACATCACAAAAACATCATTGTTATGCAAATGGATGCCATCCCAAAATATGCCAAGTAGCTGCCCCGTGTCATCCTCAGTAACTCTCACCTGCCAACTGGAAAATACATAAAAGTTAGCGTTGTTGAGTGAGTTCTAGTTTTATGAAAATATAACACACTTTACTTTCGTTAAAACCCTTCTTAAATTTCATACGTGATCATGCATCATACGTACAAATAGATAATATCGTTATTATCTTTCATTATCAGTCGTTATCTTTCATCATCATATTCATACTTTCATTACATTTCATTTACATTCTCTTTTGTATACATTCTTTCGTTTCATACTTTACATTATCTCTTACTTTCATTCTCATACTTTCGTATCGTACCTTATATCATTCTTTTATTTTCTTACTTTATTTTC
>BJCN01312536.1:3172-14126 GCA_018326445.1 Flaveria brownii
ACTTTTCTTTATATAGAGCCCCTATCAAAGTAATTGACAAGCTTGAAGCTCTTAGAAGAAGGTTCTTATGGGGCGGCGATCACAACAAATGTAAAATTAATTGGGTATCTTGGAATCAAGTCATTGCTCCAAAAGACCACAGTGGACTTGGCATCGACTCATTGAAGAAACAAATATCGCCCTCCTCTCCAAATGGTTCTGGCGATACAAAACCGAAAGCTCGAACCTATGGAATCGGGTGGTGACGGCTTTTCATTCCTCCAGGAGGAATTCGGCCCTGCTCCCGCATAAAAGAGGTCTCTTTGGCACCTGGTTAAAGATCACCAAAGTGGAACACTTTCTCTCTGATTCTTGCATTTCAATCAGGGATCTGATTCATAATATAGGTGATAAATGGGTATTAAAGGAAGAGCCTAATGGAGAATTTTTGGTTAAGTCGATCAAAAAGCTTCTTGTGCACAATCAAAACTCATCGGCTTCGGCTGACTTTCAATGGAATAATTGGTTGCCGAATAGAGTTAATGTATTCGGATGGAGAGCTTCATTGGATCATCTTCCCACGTTGACGAACCTCCATGCTCGGAATATTTCAACTCCCTCCCTTCTTTGTAGGCTATGTGGGGAAGCTAACAAATCTATCGATCATGTTCTAACTGGCTGTTATATCACGACTGTTATACGGCAAAGCATTAGCTCTTGGTGCTACACACCTCAAATCTTTGCCTTCTCTACTAAAGATTTGCTATGCTCCAATGGGTCGCTTACGAGAAACGCGATTAAAGATAAGCTACTGAAATCAATCATTCTCATCGCCTCTTGGGCCATCTGGAAGGCAAGAAACAATCTCATCTTCTCCAATAGAAGGATTCCAATTGAAAACATTATGGAGGAAATTAAGGTGATGAGATTTCTTTGGATTAAAAATCGAGCAAGGTTGCACAATTTGGAGTGGGAACATTGAAGGAATTATAAAATTTTGGATATTCTAATGTAATTTTGTTGGGGTTGTATCTTTTCTAGCTCCTTGCTAGAGAGTTGTACTTCTTTGATGATTGAATAAAATTTTGCCGTTCAAAAAAAAAGTTGATCATTTGTTTATTTTCTATTACTACACTAATATCTTTTGTAGTTTTTTTACTCTATAAGTGATCTCTTTGTTGGTTCCAACCCAAAAGTACACACAATACACTTTTGAAGAAACTTTTGTTTTCAATGAGTACTACGAACAGAAAGAAAAAAAATAAACTTCTGGGAATTTGTTGCACAAGAACTCTTAATTAATTCATCACTTGCAGACACTAAATAAAAGACCAACACTAAATAGACATGTAACGTGGGTGGGTTAACACCCACTATTTCCTAATTATCCTACGTTCAACCCATGATTGTTTTGACACTAACATTAAATCAAACTAAACTTACTCCATAATTAAAAACATGTGATAAAAATAAAACACTCCTAATGACTTGACTAATTGACCCGTAAATAAGACTCGTTAACCCGTCAAGATTAACCAACACTCTTGTTTCAGATCCCCCTATCTTTGCTTCTTAATAATCCTCCAACTGATCTTTTGTTAAGGGGTATACCTCCACATTTAATTTTTTGATGTTATACATATTTTTTATGTCATTTAGTCTAGCATCTTGATGGTTTGGTTTACTTTAAGTGTGTTTTGCATTGGCAGTGCATTGGTGACATGAACCGTGCCTAATTCGCATGGATTGGAGAAGATTTGATGAGAAAACGAAGAGGAGATACGATGTTGGTCGTATTTTACGCCAATTTTGGTATAATTAACGGTGATGCAAAAGCGTAGATTATTGGAATAAAAAAGCAGCGTAGATCAGAAGAGTTTTGATTTTTTTTATACCACATTGGGGTAATTTACGATGGATTTGACGTAAGTTACGCTAGTTCTTGAATATAGATTTGTGACGACTTTTTGACATTTATTTAACTTTAAACAAAAGGTGAAAATTGAGTATTCAGTAGGGTGTTCAAATTCGGATATCCGAAATTCGGATATCTGAAATTCGGATATCCGAAATTCGGATATCCGAATTTCGGATATTCGAAAATTTCGGATAGTGGATTTCACTATCCGGATACGAATCCGAAATTTCGGATATCCGAATTTCGGATATCCGAAATTTTGGATTCGGATATCCGCTCGGATATCCAAATTAAAAAAAAATTGTATTATTTAATAAATTTTATAAAAATATAATAATTTTTATTGAAGTTTTTATCAGATATCCGAAGTTTTTTTTATTAAAATGTCCGAATTATCTAAAAATATCTGAAATATTTAATTAATATTTAATATTTTTAAGTTTTTATAAAAATAGTTTGGATATTTCGGATATCCGAAATATCCGAAAATTCTGAAAATCACTATCCAAATCCGAATCCGAAATTTCGGATATCCGAATTTCGGATTTTCGGATATTTCGGATTCGGTTTTGGATTCGGATATTTTTGAACACCCCTAGTATTCAGAATAAATAAAGTGCATATACTGATATATATTTATGAGGTTGCTTAACTTTTGACATATTCATTGTTGTCGATACTTTATGATAACACTCTTATTGGGATAACTATATATTGATATACCTTAAAAGGTGATAGTTTGGCTATATAATATAGTCTAGCCCATAACATGACCTAATCTGTAATGTCACTTATATATTTGATATGAACGAAGTATGCTCAAACGGTAAAGTGAAAGAGAACTCAAATAATGAATACGAGGGTAATTTGTTGATAGCGATGTTTTAGAGTACTGGATAGTGTGGACACCCAAATGCCATTGATCCTGCCAAGATGGCAGCAATGCCTGTGGCAAACACCACGCCTTCCCACTTTGTCGCTGCTGAGATTACCGTTTTATGAAGATACCCACCATGCTCATCGTTGCAGTAATTGATATTGTGGGACACGCATAGACCGAATATCAAGGTTCAACCATTTTTCTGAAAAAAAATTTTAATTAGATAATAACGGGAGAGCCAATGGTAAGTGATGTATTTCGTTAGTCGAGTGAAATGGAGTGATGATTAGCAGGTAGTGGTGTACGCCTCACAACCTTATAGCAATCATAGAGAAATTGTTATATGACATTAATGACATTTATAAAAAAAGTTATGCTAATGCTACAAAGGATCTCAAACATGGACCTTTTACATCAATCTTGGTGAATGTTGGAACCGACTGTCCATTGATTATGTGTAAGCAAAGTAACATTTGTTAGCCTTATACATATAGGGTCCAACATAAGGATAAGAATCAATGTGTAGGATGAAATGATTTTGGTAGCTAATATGGGCTATTCAACATGTTCACTATCCAATTAGGATGCCTATGCATGTCAATCCTTCGGAGACATGTTACGATCTTGGTGTTCGCAATTTTTACTTCTTGATCCCATACTTCTTCATGATGCACTTCTCTTAAGATTTTAAGGATGAGTAAGCAAGCTCGAGATATTCATGAGAAGGATGTTTGTAACTAGGTCGAAATATAACATGTTAAAAAGAAAAAGATTTTTGAGTTAAATGAGCTCGTGACATCCCTTCAATTGGCTCTGAACGACTGGAAGAATTTCATAAAGAAAGTTCAAGTTGATGTTAGAGGATGTTGGTGTGTTTGGAACTGCTTTATCTTTTGAGGCGCATTTAACATGTTAGCAACATTCAAAGTTGCACATAAACTAAATATAAACCCTAGATTAGTAAACGAAATAGTAATGAGCTTTTTAAAGGAAAAATATAAGTTTTTTAAATACTTATTCTGCCCACCAGTCCAGTCCATGTTTTTTTTCATATTTGGGCCCATAATTAACTAGTTGGGCAAAATAAGGGAATTCAGAAGTACTTCATGTTTTATACATCAAATTTGTAGGATATTCTTATCAAAATTCAAACAAAGTTCTTAAGCCATGCACAATATAACTAATTAGAGAATTATCACAAGTAATATTAGGGCTGCAAACGAACCGAACAAATATGAACGAGACAATATTCGTGTTCGTTCGTTAAGAAATAAATTTGTTCATGAACTGTTCATGAACACTTACCGAACGAGATTCATTGTTCGTGTTCGTTTATTAAGAAAATGAACATGTTCATGAACTGTTCATGAACATTTATCGAACGCAAACGAACACGAACAAAACCAAATAGACACAAACAAACTGTTCATGAACATGATGAACACAAAAGAACACAAAAGAACACAAAAAAAACTCATAAACACAAACGAATACAAATGATCAAAGATTTATTTTAGAATAAAATTTGTATTTTTATTACAAAAAGTTACACAAAATCAATCAAAAATAAATAAGTACTTAACATAAATATCAAAAAATACTTGATATAATTCTCACAAAAATAAGTGAAACAAAACTTAAGAATATAAATGAACTCATTAACGAACATAAACGAACACATTATCGAATGTTCACGAACGGATATTAACGAACATAAACGAACACATTATCAAACGTTCACGAACATAAATGAACGAAAGCGGCTTATGTTCATGTTCGTTCATTTAATTAAACGAACAAATTTTTCTTGTTCGTGTTCGTTCATTTACTAAACGAACGAATATAAACAAACTTCCTGCCAAACTGTTCACAAACTATTCGTTGAACGTTCAGTTCATTTGCAGCCCTAAATAATATGTACAATATCAACTCACTGGATGAACTTTTTGTGTAGATTAAGATCTTATTAATGAGTTCTTCTAGAAATAGTCGATATGATGTAACAATCCTTTAATCCATTAACAAACTTATACCCATGAAATAAGCTTGTAGATGAATATCGAAACATGCCCGTGCTTCTCAATAGAAGAGATAATGTTCTATTCGTCCGAGCACCATCCTAACATGATCGGGAAAATACACTTTTGGAGCCGGCCATAGCATCCACAACACGCGCTATAATGAAGTTCTGGTTTGTCGAGTATGGATACATAAGGAAACAAGCTGGCAGTTGTTATGTTTGTGAAGTCTTAATTAAGATTGGGCTCGCGTTTAATGAAGATAGAAGATATGAAGCAAGAGCTAGCCCTAATTCTATTTGTGCCCATTTAGTTTCTTGCTTATTAAGATTGCAACCCTAGATCTATATCTATATATTCATATTCTTGTATTTGTAGATTTTCACGAGTGAGATAGAAAGCAATAAAAGAGTTATCCTGGTTGTAATCTATGGACATAGGTCACATCGAACAAATCAGAGCGTGTTCATCTCTGTCTTTTAATTTTCTTTGTTCGTGTTTGCATGTTGATCAATAACCAGATAAAGAGAGCTTGTAATATTATTCAATTTAGACTAACTATAGTAAACTGGAGTTGAATCCTGTGATTGGCACTTAATTCATGATTGCTTGATTGCTATATATGTCCAATTTAATTAATGATTGTAATTCGGTCTAAAGTATACATAAACAACCCATCAAACTAATAACATACTCAAAGGACATATTGGTTGGAACTAGGGGTGTAAACAGTCGAGCCGGGCCCGAGTCTTGCCCTACTCGAGCTTGGCTTGTTGGATTTTTCAGTAGCTCGAGCTCGACCTCGTTCGAGCCTATTATTCTTAGATCGAGCTCGGCTCGAATAGTGAAACTAAAGCTCGAGATCTGCTCGAATAAGCTCGGTTTAATCTGCAACAATACAAATAACGAGCCAAAGCTCGGCTCGAGCTTGTTTACGGGATAACTAATAGATTTAAGCTAAAACTCGAGCTCGATTTGGCTGCACTTTTTCGTGTCATGTGTTTCAATAAGGACTGCATCAAGCTCGAGATTGATTATGATAGTCTTTTTAATTAAATATTAGTGGGTTGGTTAAGGCTCGCGAGCCTTAGCGATCCTTGAATGCAAGGCTCGAGCTCGGGGTCGACAACTAATCGAATCATACTTCAAGCTCAACTTGTTCGAGCTTTTTACCGAGTCGATCTCGAGTAGCTCTCGAGCCGGCTTGATTCGTTTACACCCCTGGTTCGAACATGAAGGCATAAGTAGACGACCTAGTCATTACAAGTTATAGTGAATATGAAGGTTTGAATTGGTAAGTTAGAAAAAAATAAAATTGTAATCATCAAGAATAATGAAGAATTGCAATTCTTGAATAGCAAATTGGCGACTTTGTATCATTTTCTTGTAAAATCTTGATAGTGGTCTATATAATATTCCACATATATTAAATGTAGATAAATCATGTCAACTTTGTTAATCTATCTAGCAAGTAGTATCATATTCGAATTCAGTTTCTGTTTGTGTTCTTCATTTAATCTTTTTGAAAGATAGTTTTTAAAGTAAATGACGTTTTAATTACCTGATCCTATTGATTAGTGGGTTTGTATAGTAATGTCTTTTATGTGATTAAGAACTTTATATTTGATAAATAGCGTCGAAGAAATATCTATATAAGCACAACATATATAAAAAACAATTCTCATGATTTTCTTTAAACTCGTATAGTACATGTTGCATATAGAAACACAATAAGACAAAAACACTTTAAAATAGTCTTATCGCTTTTGCATAAAATCTAATAAATAATCAACCAGATTATATTAAATAACAACATGACTTTGATGTTATTTAAAAAAAAATCATCCAGATTTACATTCTAAAACATCTCATTGGTGTTATAGCAACATGTCTTAGATGTTATTTATTTTAGAAAAAAGATTAATGTAAATTAGTAATCTTTTTTATGTTAGCTTGGATATATCAGTCGGATTATAACATCCTTAAAACCTAGAGCTTTTTTGCTAGTTAAAAAGTTCTACCGTATTCCACTTAAATAATCATCATCAAAATTATTATATTATCAAAATTATTATTTTCATGCTTGTACAATTCCTTTAAGCCCCTAATTTTTATAGTTTGATATCAACACAACCAAATATAAATCGAACTCACTATATAATCAAATATATACTTCTAGAGTGATACAAAGGGGATGGGAATTCAAGAAAGAACAAGAAGAAAAGAGAATACAAAAAACGAGATGATATAGAAGAACGTTCACAATTGTACTTTTTATAACCTGAACTTTTGATGTCTCGCGTTTATATCTAGCTAACGTTTTTACAAATCCAACTTATTAAATACGAGGCTTCGTAAAATGAGCGGGTCGATTGGTCTCACTAGTACGGTTGCCCGAAGAAACCTATTTTCATATGTGTCGACATACATAAACTCCCTCTTGTTTAATTTAACTTATATTTATTTTCAATGTTATTTCCCCACACATAAAATCCAATAAAATAGTGCAAATAACAAGATAAATTTAAAACACAAAATATTCCGTCATTTTCAACGCGTGAGTTATAAGTCGACGTGACATTTAATGTCGTTTAAATCAAGTTGAATTGCAAGTGGACAAAAAGGCATTGGAATGCCACTTTTAACCTTAAAAATAAAGACAAAACATTGGTGTGCAGTCACACGCGCCTCCACGTCACCACTATATTCTCCACCACAGCAAGTGTGTTGACACCAATGGTGCTTTTGGTTGACAGAGAGCGTGAGTCCCACGCGCTGTGTGGTGAGAGTGGTTGATGGTAGTGACCAGATATATATAGCAAGTTGCGATGATGGTTAAATTGACATGGTGATTGGAAATTGTAGTATACAGGTTTGTTTTGAGAGCACATAAAATTACAAATAAAAACATGAATAAAAGAGAAGACGGTTTTTTCTTCTAAGGCGAGTTTCAAAAACCTGACATTTTTCAATATCAGGAATTTTCGCCGCAGTAAGATTGTATAAACAAATGGTTATACAATTTAAACATTAGATTTAATAAACTCGCGTATTATACGCATTGAATAAAAAATATTAAATAGAATCAAAATTTATCTCCATGCTCTAATAAAAGCGTATCTAGGAGGGACAAATGTCAAAATCATATTCCTCCTCACCAATTTTTTCTCGCTTCTATTTTCTATTTAATAATCACATTAATTACTATCAATATTATTTAATTTTTTTAGATTAAAATAGTTTTTTAATAAATTAAGATAGAGATCTTTATACTAATGTTATTTTTAAGAAAATAAATTTCTATAAAAATAGAAAATTTTCTAGAACATTAAACTTTTTTAAAAATATAAAATATTTTATAATTGTTTTTTAAAGTAAAAATTTTATAAACAAAAACTAATTAAAATTGAGAGCTATAATAAGAAAGATTTTAAGTATGACATTTTTTAGAATGTTTGTTTTAAAATAAAATTTTTATATATTTATTATAAAAAATATTTCAATCATATCTTTTTTTAGAATATCGATTTATAATAAATATATAAAAATTTTATTTTAAAACAAACATTTAAAAAAACGACGTACTTAAAAACTTTCTTATTATAACTCTTAACTTTAATTATAACTTTTACTTTTTAAAAACACTAATTATAAAATATTTTATATTTTTAAAAAAGTTAGATGTTCTAGCAAATTTTCTAATTTTATAAAAATTTAGTTCCTTAGAAATAAATAAAATTAGTACAAAGATCTCTTTCTTAATTTATTAAAAAATTATTTTAATATAAAAAATTTAAATAATATTGATAGTAATTAATGTGATTATTAAATAAGAGAGAGAAACAAGAAAAAAATGGTCAGAAGAAATATGGTGTATATGGTGTTGACATTTGTCCGTCGTAGATACGTTTTTATTAAAGTAGGGAGATTAATATCAACCAACACGTTTTATAAGATATTTTATATGAAATAGTTCTTAATGTTAGAAAAACTCAACAATATGATTCTCTTATATATTAAATTGTCAATATTTTAAGTTAATTACTTGAGTGGAACATGTCGTGTGTTTGCATTATAGTTTTGGTTTTAAAATTTTAAAAGTGATATTATCATTCCTCACTTTTTATTTTTTTGATAATTATAATATACGATCACACTTTGAAGGATAATATTAGACAATCATTCAAAATATATATTGACCTCAAGTGAAAAGTTTATTTTGACCCTAACTATTATTTTTCATTACCGTTTCTGATCTTTAGCGCTTCCTTGGTTTGTCTTTGATTTCAATCATTAGTGAAGGGGTTCGTGTGAAATTGTGGGAATCTAGGATTTGGAAAACGATGTAACTTGGGAATTAGAAATTTTGAAATCCCATATATTTAGTTACGTAAAACCTAAAAAAATTTTAATAGAGGAGAACCCAAAATATTAAAATTAGGATTACGTAATGTGGGGTTCACGTACCCTTGAAATGGTGAAACAAGATTGATTCTGGTTAGGTTTTATTCAGGAGAGTTGTCACTTAGCAATTACCAAAAGTGGTTTGGATTTATGACTAAGGTAGGATAGAATATAAAGATTATGAATGTCGAAGAATGTGTGAAATAATATGGTTATATTACACCTGTTTTGAGGGGAGAAAATAAATTAAAAAAAATAACATGGGGTTTAAAACAAAAGAAAACAATAGTAATTAAATATAGCTTTGCATAATTATAAAAAATTATTTGTGTAATTATCATATAACTTAGGTGATTATGTATCTTATGTGTGTAACTATAGTGCAAACGAAATTATAGTGCAAACGAAATTATAGTGCAAACGAACTTACGCATTTTCTCGTATAAGACACGTGTCATGTCATGCTAACTTTATGTTATGGACTGAAACCATTGTAAGGTATGAGACTTGTCACACATCGGTTGTATGGGTAATTGATGTGGGATTTATAGGCCAAATGTCTTCCCTCACCCATCAGACTAGTCTTTTGCGTTGAGTTCTTCCGTTTGGTCTGTAACAGTGGTATCAGAGCCAACCTCGGAGTGGTGGCCCACGGAGTGGTGGCCTGGAGCGAGTCAGCCGTGACCAACGTGACCGTGACCAACGAGGACGTTGGTCCTTAAGGAGGGGCGAATGTTATGGACTGGAACCATTGTAAGGTATGGGACTTGTCCCACATCGGTTGTATGGGCAATTGATGTGGGATTTATAGGCCAAATGTGTTCTCTCACCCATTAGACTAGTCTTTTGGGTTGAGTTCTTCCGTTTGATCTATAAACACTTTATATACTTTCTATGTTTTTTTATATAACTTGTCCATATATATTATCAAATTTTAAATATAATATGACAAAATTTTATTAATGTTTTTGGATAGTCAAAATCGTACGGGATGATATTAATAGACGCAATAGTCATGGACGGTGCCTATTCAATTAAATATATTTTACTGTATTAAAGTATAGTTTTAAGACCAGACGAGCACACATACAATACACGCACATACACTGTATGTATTGTAGCATATTCAATTGAATTTAAGTTTTACTATTTTTTGATAACACCAGTTATTGAATTTTAAGTTTTATTATTTTTTCATAATACCAAGTTATCTAATTTTAAGTTTTATTATTTTTTATATGACACCCACTTAACCGTTAATATGTCCTCTTAAGAACAGAGATTCTTTATAACAAACAAACAAACAAACAAACTCAGTATATCCCACTCAAGAGCAGGGTCTGGGGAGGGTAGGTGTAGGCGAGTCTTTCCTCTATCTTGTTAGGTAGAGAGACCGCTTCCAAAGAGACCCCCGACTCGGTAGCAAAAGGCATACAAATATCAAGACAACAAACACTAAGTCATCCAACACATAGCATACAGAAAACCAAAAAAGCTATATCGCTAGCAAGGCATCACACAATAAATCATACAACACATAGCTTACAGTACACAATAAACCAAACAATACATAGCATACAAATATCCTAGGTGCATGCAGAATCACTGTTAAAGGGCAGATATGGGCTACTTAGACATCAGGCCCCGCTACCAGATTTCGAACACCCTTCCTGCCTATAGTTCGCACTATAAGTCCTTAATTTTAATTCTACGCCTCCACTCAGTCCTATCCTCGATCATGTGCTCAGAGAGGTG
>BJCN01312538.1:0-12257 GCA_018326445.1 Flaveria brownii
TGTGGGACGAAGGAGCAAGTAGCTGATATAATGACCAAGCCGCTGCATCGTGAAGCATATCAAAGGCTGCGGAGACTTCTGGGAGTTATCTCACTAAAGGACAAACTAAATTTGAATCAAGTTTAGTTTGAGGGAGGGTTTGTTTATGGTCGTGCCCATGCACGTGTGCATGGTTAGTAGTTTTAATATTTATGTTATTTACGTATTCCAATAAGTTGAAGGAGTGAGCAATTGGTTGCGATGAGCTTCATTGTTGACCGATTCCATAGGAGTAGTGGAGTCAGTTATTTTCATTGTTTGTTGTAGTAGTTAGCCACGATCCCATGTTTCATGTTCTTGTTTATGTATTTATAGCCATTGAGGCTTGGTAATGAGAATTATCAAAGTGTTCAAGTGCAAACCAGTGATATAATCTATTATCATCATCATCATCCCTGACATAGCCTTTACACCTGCCAACACCGCCACCACACTCGTCGTTTTCCGGTTAACCCCCTAAAAACCCAGCATCGCCGCACCTGTTTGAAAGATCTCTTCGACTACTCGACTAGAGCCGCCCACGATTTCAAACCCACCCCCACAAAACTTGAATTAAGTCAGATTTGAAATCAAATTAGTGGTGGTGACTAGTGGCTTATGTAGGTTGCGATAATTCTGAAATCAAATTAGTGGTGATGACTGATATCTTATGTAAGCTGCGATAATTGTTGTTTCAGACTACGATCGAAATTAACTGGAAAGAAGGGCGGTTGGCGATTTTTTGGTTGTGGTCACTCCATTGTCCAAAAGGAAAGGCAATGGTGATGGTAACGGCCAGAAAATGGTGGTGATAGCAGTCGGATTTGTAGGGGCAGTGATTACTTGGTGGTTTAACGTGATGGTGTGGGCTTTCGGAGTTGTCGGTGGTTTTGAAACTAGTGGGTACATTAAGTTTAGGTTTTTTATTTTGTTTTATTTTTATTTGAGGGGTAATATTGTCATATTTGAAAAACTTAACGAAAAAGTTAACGCCTATCCAACGCAGGGTCTATTGGTGTTACGTTTGTGCCAACTATTAGACTAACCTTATAATTTTGAAGAGTTGGAAACTAAAAGTGAAACCAGGCCTAACCACAAGGACCACCCGTGTAATTAAGTCTTATTTTTATTTAGCAACAATATTTTCTTACAAGACCATTTAACCATCTCTAAAAGTTGTAATGATTTACCTTTAAAATTTTCTTATGTGTTTCAATTTAATCCAAAAGTTTAATAAATGTTTCAATTTAAATTTAAAATTATGAAACTTTTAAATCGAAATTGAAACAAATTATAAAACTTTTAAAGGTAAGTTAATATTTTTGATTATTTTAGAAGAAAATGATTACCTTTATCAAACGTTAAAGGGTAAAATTGAAATTAAGTCTAATTTATATTTAATTTCATTTTTATACAAATCACTCAATTGTTTCTTAAATTTTAAAGTCAAACTGAAGTTTAAAGAAGCTCAAGTACAAACAATTAATAACGGTTCAACAAACAAGGTTTTACATATCGAAATTAGCTTAAGTATATTACTAATTACCAACTTTATTATTATTGCTTATTGTTTAACAATGGTTCACGTTCTGCTTATGCGGTTTAACATTTTTACATTTATTTTTCGTTCGTTTTTATTTTATTACGAGTTTTTTGGATATTAGTTAAAACTAATTTGTATTTAATAATTAAAACTGACAACAAAGGTCGGTTCGCACTACAGACCTCAAAGATAAGATATAATATATATATACACACGCCACCCACACCAAAACATGCACACACACTATACCCCAAGAAACAAACACACAAATATTTACATCAAAACACACACACACATGGGTTGGTTCAAAAGAGAAGGAAGGTCCGAGCTAAGCTGGGTGGACCGGACCCTGGGTTCGACATCCGCACCACCGTTGCAGCTGGTAGCCTTTTTGGGTCTAGTCTTACTGTTGATGTACATGTCTGCTAATTCCGAAGTAAAGGATCAAGTCGAAAGGGAGAAGACGGGGATAAAGTTACTGTTGTACTTGTTGCCTCTTGCTTTGTTCATCGTAACGTACGTTACGGCGAAGAACCGGTTGTCGTCCGCGGTTCAGACCGCGGGTCCGACAACCGACTCGGGAAAGCAAGAGGGGTGTTCGCCGTGGGGGGTGGCGTTGTTTGTCATCTTGGTGCTGGTTTTGGTTAAGTATCATTACTGAGTTGAATCATGATTAGTAGTTTTGAATGTGCTTAAGTTGTTGATTGTAATCTGTTGAGATCGATGTTATGGAATTTGCTTTACTTTTGCTGATTTTTAATAATGTTTTGTTTTTTTTGGATATATGGTTGTAATTTATGTTTTAATATTTCGTGTGGAAAAGGGTTTGAAGGTGATTTTAGTGTTTACTTTTCATGTTAATATAGTGGATTGTAACTTGTATTAATTAAGTTTTGAGATGGAGCATATGTTGGTATAAATTTGATTAAAAAGTAGATCTCTGGTTCGATGTCTGGGATTCAAAATTGTGGGTTAAATGAGGTTGATTAATTAATTGTTGTCGGTTATGTTTAGTTGTTCGTCACAACTAGTAATTAGGGCTGCGTGATACAACGTGTTTGCAAATTTGTTACGTGCATGGCGGCATTGATATTAACATGATCCTAGCAACTAGGGGTGCGTCATGTAACATGTTTGCGAATGTCATCATGTGCATGGAGGCGTTGATATTAATTTGATTAATTACATATAAGATAGATAGAAAATAGTACTTAAGGATTTTTTGTTGAAAGTTTATGATACTTCTATCTCGATCATATTAATGTCAATGGGTACATAAAAAATGATAGAAAATAGTATTAGAAAATAGATGATATTAATATTACATATAAAACGATAGAAAATAGTATTAGAAAATAGTGCTATGTCAATAGGAATTTTTGTTGAAAGTTTATGATATTTCTATCTTGTTATATAGGACTTTTTTTAAAAAAAGTTTATGATATTTCTATGTTGTTGTAGAACCTTTTTTTGTTGAAAGTTTATAATATTGCTATCTCATGTCCTATATTGATTGTAATGATATCCAACTTAACACAAGTGGATACAAATTCTAGTTTGTTTTTTCTTTTTTTTTCGTCTTTTTACGTTTCGAATTAAGAGTAAGAGTTGAGTAAATGAAAAGTATTCAAGGCTAAAAATGTGCAAATACAGGTTCTTTGGATGTACCGCTTGTGACATAGGGATCAATCTATGTCAATGGCCTAAAATATGAGAGCTTTAACCAAACCCATGATCGTAAATTTTGTCAATAAATCTTTTAAAGCCATATAATTAGATAGTTCAGTTAGAAGTCAGTTACATAATAAACGAAAAAAAATAGAAAGTAAAAAATATAAAAAAAAAGTAGATTAAATGGTCATTTAATTAGGGTAGATAAGTAAGCAAGGGGTTTTGATTTTTGAACATGCATTCGTTACAAAAGTAACATTTATGCTTACCAACCAAACGGGAAACCTTTAGTTGTCCAAGTGTCAAACCTTAGGTTAATAGGTTAAAACTCGAATTAATCCTCTTAACCTCTAATTTCTTTGTTCTTTTTCAATTGATCAGGCTTCTGGATTTGGTTGCATTTCGAGTTGGAAGGCCAACCTTAGGTTACTAGGTTAAAATTATTACGTATAAGTAAATACTTAAATTAATTAAACAATAATATCAAAAATGAAAGAATAAATTAAGGTGGTTACAAAACTTAAGAATTTGCAATATATATAGGTGTTCCTACTAAATTAAGAATTGTTTTTTTCTTAATTGACATTTTTAGTTAGGAAATAGGATACAAAGGAGTGAAATACCCTAACTTTCTAAAACAACGTGACCATTTACTTATTTATTAGACGTATAGAAGTTGAAGTTTTTATGGGTGAGTAGTAGTTAATGTTTTGAAAACGTACCAAAACACTTTTAAGTGTTTTTCCCCTCAAAGTGATGTTACTCGAGTATACCCAATTACATACCCTAACTTTCTAAAACAACATTTAGAAAGTCAACATAAACACAAAGCCCTAAACACAAGGGAATACAAACCTAATTAGAGAACCCAACTAATACGTACTTACTCCACGTAATTCTAGAGAAGGTATTTTTGACATTTCTAAGTATTGAGAGGGATCGAACATCTTTAGTTGTTTATGAGTTGGAGATGTTATGTGTCTTGTGTGTATAGTATAGGTTAAACCTTTAAATTTGACAAGTGAAGGTTAGTAAATTATATTAGAGCTTACTAGCTATAGTAAACCCGTGTATTACACGGGTTGAATAAATAAAAATTTAATATAATAAATTTTATTAATTATAAAATAATATTTTAATATATAATATGACTGAAATTATGTATTAGAAATGATTATAAGTAATAAAACAGTGATATCAACTTTTTAAAAATTTGCTTTTAATTTTTTCAAAAAGAAATAAATATTTTATCCTAAAACAAATTGTATAAAAAGGTCATTTTTAAAAGTTTTCTATTATAACTTCCATATTTAATTATTTTTGGTTTTAAAAAATTAACTTTTTAAAAATACCAATTTTAAAATATTTCATATTTTTAAAAAAGACTTATGCTTTAATAAATTTATTATTTTATAAAAAATATTTATTTAGAAATAACATTAATAAATAGATCTCTTTATTAATTTATTAAATCTAAAAAAATGTTAAATAATATTATTACTAATTAAGGTAATTATTTAATAAGAGAGAGAGGCGGAAAAGTTTTTATGAGAGTGATTGTGGTGTTACCACGTGTCATCCCAAGATACATTTTTATTAGAGTAGGAAGATACTGGATGAGATTATTCTACAAATTGTATTTTTGCTATAAAGTGTGAGAATGTATAATGAGACTAAAAAAGTCAAAAAAAATTTATATCTCACAATCTAAATCGAATTTCAAAAAAGTACTTCGTAGTCTCTGTTTCTCTCGTCGTCCTCTTTCAGAAAAAAATAATTTTTTTTGACTTTTTTAAAAAAGTACTTCGGACTTTTTTATTTTTCGTTTATTTTTTTTCTTAGTGAGGACGGCTATGGGAACAAAAGTTAGGAATTACTTTTTTGAAGTTCAATTTAGATTGTGAGATATCATTTTTTATAAATTTTTTTGACTCATTGTGTCGTCTCACACTTTGTAGTGAAAATACACTTTGTATTTGAACTTTTTTCGAAAAGGATTATAATAATATTAACAGAAGTTTCAATTTTTGACAGAAACAAATAATTAATTAAATTAAAATTCTCTTTTTTTTACCTAATAATCAATTGGACGATTTAGCTTAACAGATCATGCAATGTTTACACCCATATATTGATTTAACAAAACACTATTTTGTTGTAAAAAAATTATATAAATCAAATCGCCGAGGATGAGTTAAAGCAGGAGTTTTTCGTTAAAGAAAAAGTTAATCATCTAACATCTTAAATATTCTTAAAAATGAAAGATGAAAGTAATACGCTTTTGTTTGTTTCAAGTTTATAAGTTTGAGAAATTCTACAATATTTTCTTCAAAATGTTACTTTGGGGAAAAGTAAGTTCTACTAAAAAGGAACTTGACAAAATTGATTGGAATTTCAAAGGAGCACCAATTATCTAACTATATGCATTAAATAAATGCTTTACATGTTTTCGGAAGTTACTCACCTAATCATCCAAGGATTGTCCTTGAGGATCTAGTCTGTCCACTTATAACAAGTCATTTTTGTTGTTTTTAAAACGATTCTAGTTTATGATGAAAAGAACACATCATGTCTGCACATCAAGTCTCGTTGACAAATCAATTTAGTAGTAAGATGTGACACACATACTCTTATTTTTCGCTAACGAAACCATGCTCTTATTTTTTGTCACAATACACATGCTCTCATCATATCTAAACAATCCGCTTTAATATTCTTTTTGTTGTCGATGTTCGTTCCTTTTCCTGCAACCCTTCAATTTTTAGATCTATATTCTCTTTCTTTTTATCACAGGGTTGTATGTTTAGATATTCTTCGTTGGAGTCATGTTCTCCTTCTTAATATAATATTGTTTAAAATTATTTTTTTAAACAAGATCCGGTCAACACCCACCCAATTCTTCTAGACCAGTGGCGGAGCTTGAACTGTTTCGCAGGGGGGCGGGGGTGAAATTAATTTTTTTAGGGGGGGCAAACTCGATATTTATATAAAAATTTATACTACCGGTCTAAAGTTTACACTATCGGGCTAAAATTTAACACTACGGGTGAAAAAATAGGGGGGGGGGGGCGCGGCTATGCTCCGCCAGTGTTCTAGACTATTGATAACTGACATGAATTAATGAATATTATGATTTTTTCACAGAATTTTTGACTTACAGGTCAAGGACCAAGTTTAAAGATCGTTTTATCTAGTTTTATGTTTTTTGTGCCTTTTCAGTTCGAGCTTACATTTTCCATCAGCTTAAACTGCTGTGATGTATTAAAATATATTATGGCTGAACTTACAGTCCTAATTAGGTATTTAAAGTTTTCTATTGTATTTCTATATATACTGTAATCACATATTCAATAAAATCAATATCTATCATCAGTACATATGTCATAATGACCATCCTTATATTCCGCTGTTAATTCTTTGTATTAAAGATAACGGTACACAATTACAAGGTTGTTTGGTTCTCTGCTTTAACTTTTGGTTAAAAACGTCGAATTTGTTGATGCAATGTGTTCACCCTGTTTGCCACCTCTTATGGTATAAATATGCAAAACCAATACCAAATAAGTAAGAATAAGAAGTTCCAAATGATGTATAACACTATATAATTATCATTTAACAGCTCAGTTACAGCTTCAACTTCATCTACCAATTCAATATAATCAAATTTAACTTGCAAGAACAGTTATTTAACTCAGAAAAGTCAAATCTACACCTGATCTAATGCAAGAACTCTGCTACAACAAAAAGGTCAAAACTTTGACACAACACTCATTATAACTGCTCATGAATTCCATCAAGGGGTCTCATATAAACCATCCCAAGCTCACGCTTACCAGATCTTCTATCTGCAAAAATGTATGACCCGACAACCCCGACAAGAACCAAGAAAACAAGCCCAAACATCTGCAAGTTAGCTAGCAACTGCCCACGGACCTCATGGTCATGCGATGAGCATTTGATGTCATTTGCTTCAAACTTGCAGCCAGCTGGCATTGAGGGTCCGTAGAGGGTGAAGGCAGTTTGATAGAACCATAGGCCTTGAAGGGTTATAGCTATGCCACTGCACAGGTCAACGGGGAAGCTTGTAGGGAAGAGGGCCCCGGCGATGACTGATATTATGCAAAGGGCCACAAGTAAAACAAGAAGCAGATGGTAATGACCCTCGAGACCTTCATGTGTTGTTGAGTGGAAATAGAATAAAAGATACTCTGCACAGAATGCTGCTGCTGATATTAAACATAGCGCGCCTTCTGGTAAGGGAAGGAACCTGAAGTTTGACCAAAAGAAGTCAAAAGTCAAGAATTATTATGTAGAAATCTAGATAATGATATAAAAGATTAAATGCTATAAAATAAATAGATCTTTATAAACTTATATGCAAAAAGATAATATCTTTAAAGGTTGCGTGCATCAAACATTAAGGGTATGCATCTAACTTTCGGTTCAGAGCATTTGCATGGTCTTAATTGTTTTGGTCTTCACATTCATGTCACCACACATCATGTATGATGAATCATTTAAATTTTAAAGATTTGCGCGTGAAATGCTTGAAGTTAAATAAAAAGGCATAAAAGATGCAAAGATTCATTAAATGCAAAAGTTATTATTGTTTGTACCAAAAATAGGACCTCATGTGCTCTGCGAGTATAGATACATGATGCTAGCATTCATACAAATTTAAATGAATTATTTGGCCACCATATGTGATAAATCATTTCAATTTCATAGATTTGCAAGTAAGATACTTGAAATCAAATAAATAATATTTGCTGACAAATGCAAAACTTATTCATGGTTTTTACCAAAAGTGGTATCTAATGTGCATTGCCCATTTAGATGATATGATGCAACATTCATATAGCATGATAACAACTTTACCAAAAGATACACTTGAGAGAAATATTTAACGATAGTCGGTCCCACTAAATATCAACATTTGTGTCTAACTTCTTTTATAAGCAACACTGGTACTTATATTTTGACCTTTTTCAGTATAACAAGTTATTTCATAACTAAAATTCCCGGGGGTTCTAAATTGCAAAACGCGTGCTACAAGCTTAAAAAATTTAGATAGCAATTTATCAACAGAATTTGACACTAAAACGGATAAGCAAGGGATGGATGATGAAGACTAACCTGGTCTTTTCAGAGAGTAACGCAACGATACTGAAAACAAAGAACATCAGAAGCATTCCACCATGCTCAAAATCATTCATGTGATGCGGGTTCAAGACACCATTAACAAAGAACTTAAGGTGGGTTGAATACAAAAGCTCTATACACAGATCAATAAAAGCTCCAACTGATATAACATAAAGTTCCAAATACTTCAATTTCCCATTAAACCCCGGTACAGGGTTCCAAACCCTAACCCGAAATGAGTCTGGATCTGATGCGTATCGAACCACCGTGCACCATATATGCCAAACCCCAACTACAAGAAACAATGTCCCTGGAACCACATGTCCAGCAAAAGACCCCATCTTTCTCAATCTTTATACAATAATTCTGTAACCAAAACTACATAAAACTTTCACAAACTTTCAAGAATCTGATAAAAAGTTATATTCGACTCGAGTTTATTGTATAAACACAGATAGTCATTGTAAATTGAGACTATATCACTCTTCAGTCTTTCAATTTAGGGAAATCTTGATATACCCAATGTAGATCAAAGAAACATCTACTTATTACACTTGTTTCTTTCAAGTTCTTCAAACCAAGTAAACTGATTCCTGTTTCGACAAAATGATTACTTCAGTCGATAAGAAATTCCCAATGCTATGAGTTCTAACGAAATTGAACAGCAGTTTCTAGAAATTCAGCTAAATAAAAGTCAAACAAGTACCATGGTCAAAAAATGGAAGCTTGAAATCAAGAAACAGATGGATCTATAATCAATTGGACCATTTGGCTACAGTTTAGAACCACTAGGGCAAATTATTCACGCATTGTTATTGAAGAAATTTCACAATAGCTTCTTGTACATCATGTTTATATAATTACATTCAACTGTCAAAAGTCAAACTATAAGCACAATCTAAATGGAACCTTGAAATCAAGAAGCAAACAGAACAGATCACAGAAATGAAAAGAAACCCATTAACCTAAAGATTAGCACAGCTTAACTCTGTAAATCAAACAAAGGATGATTGTATATTTGTATGAACGAAATAAAAATCATAATTTTATAAAGGAAAATCGTTCTTTCACATGAGTGATATCGAAAGGTTGATTGACAGTTGTTTAATGATCATGATACGATCAAAAAAGCTTATTCAAATTAAGATTGAGGAGATGATGATGAAAGAAAATTGATTACTTGATTATTGAGGAAGACGGTGGGATCGGGCAGAGATGTCTGCAAAAAGAAGAAAAAAGCGACAAAAGGAGAAATTGAAGCTTTATGACTGAAAAGTTTTGATTGCAAGAAAAACAAAAAGTTTTCAATTATGGCTATGGTTATATTGATTTGTGATATGACTAACATTTGTTGCTAGCATGTTAAACGGGTCAGGTTGGACTAAACCAAACTTGAAAAGTATACACGATCGTCCAAACTCGAAAATCATATCAGACATATGAACTCAAACACGACACATAAATTTGCATGTTGACACGAACATAATCTGATTGACTCAATCTTTTAAATGTTTTTTTAGTTTTTCACATATTATTATATATTTTAAAATTACTAGTTTACAACGAAAAATACAAGTAACTATAAAACAATTATATTTTAGATACTCTTATTTCAATTTCTGTTTTTAGTTTTAGAGTTAAAAATAAAACACCCAAAAAATATCTTGTATGACCTAAAACGTATATATAAGTAAATTAAATAATAAATGGGTTGACCGGAACAGGTCCAACCTAGCTAAATATGTTGGCGGGTTCAACCCGAAATTAACCCGAACCTATTTATACTAAACCTAAACCTGTAAATTTCATATTAAGTTTGGGTCGTGCTTTCGTATCTTGTAGTAAATTAACAACCGTATTTGTTGCTACCATTTGGTGTTCTCGGGTCCCCTGATAATGGTTATAACTAGGGGTGTTCAAATTCTGATATCCGGAAATTTCGATAGTGGATTTCACTATCCGAATTCAAAAAAAAAATTGTACTATTTAATAAATTTAATAAAAATATAATATTTTTTATTGAATTTTTTCGGATATCCAAAGTTTTTATTAAAATATCCGAAATATCTAAAAATATCCGAAATATTTAATTAATATATAATATTTTTAATTTTTTATAAAAATATTTTAAATATTTCGGATATTTCGGATATCCGAAATATCCGTAAAATCTCAAAATCACTATCCGAATCCGAATCCGAAATTTCAGATATCCGAATATCAGTTTTTTAGATATTTCGGATTCGGTTTCGGATTCAGATATTTTTTAACATCCCTAGTTATACCTAAAACAATTGCATCACGTTCATTTTACTTTTTACCATTTCCAACTTAGGGTTAGATTCTTACAATTAAAAGTTTGTTTTAATTGGTATGATTTAATAAACTTTTCATATCTTAATTATTAAGAGTGTCCGGAGGATGAGGTGTGATTGTTTAAAAAACTCGTGACTTGGGCTTATTTGAAGCTCGCTTGAAATCGGCTTGTTTATAATGACTCGAGCAGACTTGACTCGTGGCTCACTCGTTAATCGGCTCGTTCATTGACTAGTTTAAATTAAAGCCTAAAATGTATTTAACGTAAATTTTAAATTAAAAATATTGATATATCATTTAAATAGACCAAACACCTATATCGCATGCATATGATCATTCAGATATTTACTATGAAAAAACTAAGTATAAAAATATATAATGTGGTCATATTAGTTAAAATATTAATCTAGTATCAATTTTTCAACGAGTTAATACAAACAAATATAAAAAATATTTTTTTTATTTTTATCTATATAATTACATGTTAAAAATAAAAATAATATTTGTTTTTGAAAAATAAACAAGTTGGCTTGTAAGCCGGCTTGGGTCGGATCGTTTATAACCGAGTAGACCCCGAGGGCACAATTTGAGCTCCTTAAGATAAACAGGCATGCTTGATCAGCTTGGTTTTTAAATGGGCCGGCTTGACTTGGCTCGATTTATAAACGAGTTGATTCTGAGCCCACCCTGGTTCCGGCTCAGCCCGACTAGTGAGAGGTTGAGTCTAATGGTAAAACTATTTGAAATTAACGTGGCAAAGCTCCCTTTGATTATAGGGTTCTAGCCCCGCTTACGATGTGTTGGTGTTAATTAGTTTTGGTGTGGAATTAAAGTAGATCGGATAGTGTGTTTGTTGTCGTTCTATAAAGATGAAAAGACTCTTAGATGAAGTGATTATCAAACCAAATCAAGTTAAGATGGGTTGTATGATGTTAGATTCTTTCATGAAGTGCTTGCTCTTCAATCTTGGTTTCTAATCTTGTGAAATTCGTTCAAAATGAAGTTCAATGTTTGAGAGAACTAGTGCGTTTTTATGTTCAATTTTTTAGCTTGGGTGAGATGGGAAAGAAGAAAGGCTAAAAAGAAGATTTGATGTGTTTTATTGCCATGACAGAAGTGTTGTGGTCATAACCCTGGTCAGGATGAGGTCTAATTCTTGTTATGATCATGACAAAATCGCTCATGGCCATAACAATCTTTAAATTTCCAAAATCTTCAATGATTTATTGTATTTTTCTTTTGAAATCATTAAGCAACCATCTAAATTAATCACAATTAAATATCGATAGTGGGTTTTTAATAAAAAAATCCTCAAAATGAGGAATGATATGCATAATTAACATGCATTATTCACATATTAGTAATTGATTGGCATAGCCTTTAACGAAGTCTTTCTTGATTTGAGCGATACATGATGCATTGGGCTAATATATTGTAGTTGGCTTTTTTTATTTATCGAATCTAGCCCACACTCCTTTTTTTCATTTATACATCAAAAGTTCCTAATAAAAAACCTACTTTCTAGTTATAGAATCATAAGCATTAGAATCAGTCTAACCCTACCCTT